>OX940986.1:0-63462 GCA_954871275.1 Leptopterna dolabrata
CCTAACCATCCCTAACCATCCCTAACCATCCCTAACCATCCCTAACCATCCCTAACCATCCCTAACCATCCCTAACCATCCCTAACCATCCCTAACCATCCCTAACCATCCCTAACCATCCCTAACCATCCCTAACCATCCCTAACCATCCCTAACCATCCCTAACCATCCCTAACCATCCCTAACCATCCCTAACCATCCCTAACCATCCCTAACCATCCCTAACCATCCCTAACCATCCCTAACCATCCCTAACCATCCCTAACCATCCTAACCATCCCTAACCATCCCTAACCATCCCTAACCATCCCTAACCATCCCTAACCATCCCTAACCATCCCTAACCATCCCTAACCATCCCTAACCATCCCTAACCATCCCTAACCATCCCTAACCATCCCTAACCATCCCTAACCATCCCTAACCATCCCTAACCATCCCTAACCATCCCTAACCATCCCTAACCATCCCTAACCATCCCTAACCATCCCTAACCATCCCTAACCATCCCTAACCATCCCTAACCATCCCTAACCATCCCTAACCATCCCTAACCATCCCTAACCATCCCTAACCATCCCTAACCATCCCTAACCATCCCTAACCATCCCTAACCATCCCTAACCATCCCTAACCATCCCTAACCATCCCTAACCATCCCTAACCATCCCTAACCATCCCTAACCATCCCTAACCATCCCTAACCATCCCTAACCATCCCTAACCATCCCTAACCATCCCTAACCATCCCTAACCATCCCTAACCATCCCTAACCATCCCTAACCATCCCTAACCATCCCTAACCATCCCTAACCATCCCTAACCATCCCTAACCATCCCTAACCATCCCTAACCATCCCTAACCATCCCTAACCATCCCTAACCATCCCTAACCATCCCTAACCATCCCTAACCATCCCTAACCATCCCTAACCATCCCGAGGGAACGGAGGAGATCTGAAAAGTGGGCGGACTCAAACTGCCTCCCCTGATCGACCGTGATTGTCCGCGGACAACCGTAGCGGCTGATCCAATTGTTATGGAAGGCCGCGGCGACGGTGTCCGTGGTAATATGGGTGAGTGGAATGCACTCCACCCAATTTGTTGCACGGTCGATCATGTGAGGCAGTATTTCTTCCCCTCCGAGGGGGGAACGGGGCCGATGAGATCGAGATGGACGTGTTCCCACGGGAGGGAGTCGGGTATGGGTTGAGGAGGTACATGGGGGTGAGCCGAGACCTTATATGTCTGGCACTTCTGGCACCCTAGAACCCAGTTACGAATATCTGTGTTCATGTGGGGCCAGAAGTACCGTGTTTTTATGAGGTCCCGGCTCGCCCGGATGCCGGGATGATGGAGGGAGTGGTAATGTAGGAAGAAGAGCTGCCGCCTGAGGTCGGGTGGGACGTAAGGGCGCGGTGAGTCGGCCGTTACGTCACACCAGAGCTCAAGGGGCGGCAGCCGTTGGAGTTTGGAGGCGGAGATGAGGTTGGAGAGGGTCGGGTTGGAGTTGGGTTCTTGGTGGGATTTGTGGATTTGTGGGGAGGGAAAGGGCAGTAGCTCCGCCACCGGCGCGGGAGTGGGGCGGGAAAGCGCGTCCGCCACGCAGTTGTCGGCCCCCGGCAAGTAACGAATATCGGACGTGAACTGTACGATAAATTCGAGTTGCCGGAGGCGACGAGGCGAGGCGGATTTGCGACTCTGGAGGAGGGCGTGGGTGAGGGGCTTGTGGTCCGTTACGACAGAGAACTGCTGGCCCTCCACGAAGTCACGAAAGTGTATTATGGCTTCGTGGATGGCGAGGAGCTCCCTGTCAAACGTGGAGTAGTTTTTTTGTGTGGGGGAAAGGGTTTTAGAGAAAAACCCAAGGGGTTGGGGGGCGGCGCCGGTGTGCTGATGGAGTACTGCCCCGATTGCCCAGTCGGACGCATCTTTGGTGATGGAGAGGGGGGCGTGAGGGTCGGGGTGGGCTAGTAGAGCGGCGGCTACTAAGTCTTGTTTACAAGTTTGAAAGGCGGTTGTTAGTTCGGGGGACCAAGTGATGGGGCGGTTGTCATTTTTTTTGGCTGGTTGGGGTATGGAATTTATGAGGGGTTGTTGGTGTTGGGCGGAGTGTTTTATGTGGCGGCGGTAAAAATTTAACATACCTAATAAACGGCGGAGTTCCGTGACGGTACAGGGCTGGGGAAAGTCGGTGATTGCTTGAACCTTGTCGGGTAGAGGCTTGATTCCGTAGGCCGAGACTAGGTGTCCGAGGCAGCGTACTGAAGGTTGAGCGAGTATGCACTTGTCGGTGTTTATTTGGAGTCCTTTGGCAGCGAAGATGTCCAAAATTTGGCGTAGATGTTCGAGATGTTCCTCAGGTGTGCCAGAGGCGACTAGTAAATCGTCTAGGAAACAGAATACAAAGGGGAGGCCGCGCAAAATATTATCCATGTAACGCTGCCACGTTTGGGCAGCGTTTCTGAGGCCGAATCCCATTTTCACGTACTCGAAGATGGCCGTCTTCGGTATGTCGGGGGGGGGGGGGGGGGGGGATATTTATGTGATGAAACGCTCGGGCGATATCGAGCGTGGAGAAGACTTTCATGTCGTGGAGGTGGGATGAAAAGTCCCGGAGGTGGGGGACGTTGTATAGGTCGGGGGTTGTTTTGGTTTATTATTCTGTGAATAATACACCTATGTATTCGCTCAGCAAAAAATTTTTATAACACCCCCTCAAACTTTTTTCTTTTTCGTTTCAAGGTGCGTAGATTACAAAAATGCAATGTCCGTCCGCCGTACGCCGTCCGCCGTCCGCCGTATCGCGTGTACAGGCTTCATTTTTGGTCTAAAAAAGTCGTTCTTTCGCACACATGCTCCATTTGGGCCCTAGTTGTGTCCCGAAACTTTTCAGCCCGATCGGAATATACCCAAGGGTGTTATGAGTGAAAATGTGTGTAAAAATAGGTACTTTTTGCGTTTTAGCAACATGTTGGTAAGATGAGCTTCTGAGATATCTTTTTCCATGTTTTTCCGGACGAGAAGACCGAATATGAAGTCGATTTTGACCAAAGAGTGGAAAATTCAGTTCTACCAAATGTTCAGCTCCCAAAATTGATTTTTTTTTTAGTCAAAAACCTGGAAAATCGTCTGAAATCACCATCAGTTTAGATAATAGCACTGGAAAAAGTGTCAACACGTGGATCAAGAGGATTAAATGGCAATACCAATGATCAAAGATAGTTAAAAAAAAAATAAAAAAATAAAATAACACGAGCGTAGGTACTGTTCCCCGATAGAAAGAATGAACGCCAGGCCCTACTGGGAGTTGGGTATCCACAACGTAGAACTACACCCTTTTCCAGAAACATACGTTGACAGGTAACTGACCTTATCCAATACGCCTGCACCTGCCCAAGTGAGCCATACTTTCTTCCTTTCCCCGCGTTAGTATTCTAGGGTTATATATGAATCTAATGTATAGGTACCTACGTTTAGTTTTTAATATTCACAAATGTTATGTTGATCTACTGAATTCTCCAGTATGGACCGATCTTCATTTGTTAGATAGTGGGGTGTAGAAAAATCACTACCTATGTTGACTAGTTAAGTATGTATTTTTTGATTTTATAATGTTATACATGTTGTACACAAATAGAAACAAATACGACACATACCCAAGACACACAATTTTTTCACCATTCAGGCAAACGTGCTGCAAGCTCATCCTCATCGGAGTCCAACTCACTTGCACCATCGGAGTCGCTAACATCGTCATCTAACGAGACAATTATTCTGTCAATAGCTTCCTCAATTATTCCATCCTTTTGCCAATAATCATCCTCAATCTTCTTGGTGTGGCCCACGTAAGATTTCCAGTCATTTTTATTAATATTTTTCACAGCTTCCACTGTAAGTTCCTGAAGGCGTTTAAGTGATAAATCACCACCCGTATTCCTTTCCCCTATCAATCTCTTCATTTTCGCCCAAGCCAATTCTATTGGATTGAGTTCGCACATGTAAGGAGGAAGTCTAACGACTTTGTGTCCCTGGCTCTTCAGAAGTTCATCAATCTTATACACTTTTTCTGGAGGGCTTTTTCTCAACACTATATCAAAAATTTCATGCTTTCTGAGCGTGGGATCGCATGAAACTCCCTGTTTTGTCAACCAAGATATCATTGATTGTTTGGTTGAGTATTTGGATGGAGGTTTGTCAACCTGGATTCCGTGGTATGGGGCGTTGTCCATCACTATTACACTTGATGGTTTCAAGTTAGGTAGTACAGAATTTTTCATCCATTTCTCAAAGTTTTCCCCGTTCATTTGCCCATGGTAGTCACCTTTAGTCGTCCCTGCTTTGAATATCAGAGTAGCGTCAGGTACGAAACCTTCCTCAGAACCAATGCTGACGACTATAAGCCGGTTACTCGAGCTGCCATTTGTTAAAATCCCTTTTATTCCTTCTGCTCGCCAGCATTTGTTAAACGTTAAGTTGAAATCCACCCACGTTTCATCCACGTAGTAAATGTTGTTGCCTTCATTTCTTTGCTTTTTTATTTCCCTAAGGTAGCGGTCTCGCCACGCTACGATGTCGGGCCTTTCTACAAGAATATCTCGTTTCTTCGATGACTTCCTCCACTTGAACCCCATTTCTCGCAAAATTTTGAGAAGCGAATCATCACCCCATGGGAAACCAATTTTTTCCCTCAATACCGGCAGCAGCTTCGTGGTCGTTGGAACAACTTTTTCAACCAAATAAAAGTGTTCAATTGTGTTTCTGATCACCCCGCGATCAAAACTATCCAGCGAATCGGTAAAAAGTGGGGAACTACGGGGACGTTTTTTACCTGGAGTAAGCAAAGCATCGTTCTCTGATTCTTTCGCCTCCTTGCGGATATTGGTTATACTGTGTTTGGAAACGCCAGTGTAATTTGAAGCGCGTTCAGTTGCTTTCGACACGTCGATTGTGAGATGCTTCATAGCTTTCTCGTGGTCACATTCTTCAATCACTTTGGCAATAATCCCCCTAGCCTCGCTGTGAATGGTTTTTCCTCTCTTGCGAGTTGATGAGGTAGCCATGAATATAATTTCTATACAAACTGCACAGCTCAGTGGGTATCTTACAGAAGTCAATAAATAAGGGGAAAAACACACAAATAATCCGTTATTAAATAGTGTAGCCAATGTCCAATCCAACATCAAAATGTAAGGGTAGACGATCACGTTTATAGAAACGGTTGAAATAGGGCACAGTGTTGGGGATCACAGTTAGCTCTAAGAGAAACGAACTATCACAGAATCACAGTATCACAGAAGCACACCACGCAGCAAACGACAATGACAATGAGAGCCAATTGGGAATTCAGCTGAAAAGACTTGAGCACCGGGAGAGGGGTAGCAAACAGATAGTGAGGGGAAGGGAAGATTAACTTATGACTCAGATAAGAAAATAAAAGAAACACCAGATAAGGACAAATAGTGTACCTAACGGGAAGCCAGGTATAAGTATTTGAGTGCAAGTGGTCGTAAGTGGGATTTTCCTGGACGAGTGACAAGCTCGGAGGAGGTTGACCGGATGTTTTCAGTTTAGGAATGGGTGGGTCCTCACGTTCATTCTTTTCATCGGGGGACAGTACCTAATTTGTGTTTTAGGGGCCAAAATTAATGGAAACCATCAGAAATAGCTATTTCGATTATTACGCATGAAAGAAACAATAAATGAAAAGCCAACATTTCTGTAGGTATGTCCAGTAGAATAATAAACCCATGTGACAAGGACTTTGCAGCGTTTTTGAATTGAGGCGGAGATTGTCGCCGCAGGGGCGGATGTCCCCATTAGGCTTTTGCACAATGAACTATTTAAGAATTCAAGAACTATTTAAAACTGTAAAAATAATTACGTAAAAAAATAGTATAGGCGTTTTGAAAATTTCAACCCCTATTTTGAACCCCTTAGAGATGACTCACAGTAACGTCGAGCTTCGAGGACCAACTAGACGCCGAACGGAACCTATAACCCGAATTTCATCAATTTTTTTTCATGGTAACTAAGAAAAGTGGCCCGTACGGCGTACGGCGTACGGCGTACGGCGGACAGACAGAAATATTTTTATTGCAGTTTTGGATTCTACATACCTTGAAACGTAAACCATCAAATTTTGAGGGGGGGTAAGAATTTTTTTTTTCATGCTCGATTCGAATGGTTCATTATTGAAAATAATAAACCAAAATGACGGCTCTTTTGGAGTTTGTGATAGGTAGTGTAACTTGAACAAACGTTGAAGTATTTTTGGTGGGTAAATTATTACTTCGGTAAATCATTACTCAACGGTAAATTATTACCTAACGGTTCATTATACCATCTACGTAGAAGGGGCTGGAGTTTGTTGGTAGGTACTTTCGCAACTTTTTTCACTCCTCAACAACAATTTCTTTTCAGAACTTCATTATGTGTGTTTCTTTTTGTTAGGTACTGTTTGTCATCGGCAGAATTATTTTAGCAACATTTAACTCGTGATTTAGGTAGGTACCTAGTAACGTGTACGGGGTTAGGTACATACTAACCTACGGAGGGTCTGCGATCTACATAATATGTATAGAGTAGTACATATCATAAATTATATAGACGGATTATCTATACATAGAGCTGTGATCTGTAACAGAAGGGTATTCTATACAAAATAATAAACCGTTGTGCAGGGATTTGCAGCGTTTTTTCACTCCTCATCAACAATTTCTTTTCAGAACTTCATTATGTGTGTTTCTTTTTGTTAGGTACTGTTTGTCATCGGCAGAATTATTTTAGCAACATTTAACTCGTGATTTAGGTAGGTACCTAGTAACGAGTACGGGGTTAGGTACTAACCTACGGAGGGTCTGCGATCTACATAATATGTATATAATAGAATAGTACATATCATATTATATAGAAGGGTTATCTATACATAGAGCTGTGATCTGTAAAAGGAGGGTATTCTATACAAAATAATAAACCGTTGTGCAGGGATTTGCAGCGTTTTTTATTTCTCTCGCACTCCACCAACAAATGGTGCACTCCACCTAAAAATCAATTTCTCGATTTGATCCTTTGTGCCATTACTAATTAATTTTCAATTTTCGCAGGGGCAAACATCCTTATGAAACACAAATTACTAAACCCAAATCTGCATCACAGATTTGAATTTGAGCCATCATTCCCAGTCATTGCTCCATTAAGTGAGGGAACCATCTAATACCTTCCCTACATATTGTATTTACTAAAATTCTTATTTCCTTCGTTACCCCCCCAACATCAACGAACTATCATTTCATGAGCTTCTCATTTCTCATCCGACCATCTTCATTGTACCTTTCAAAAAACCGCTGACAATGACTGATTTTCAAAATAAAATCTCATCTAAACATATTTACTATGTTATAAACAAAAATTGCAACAATTCATAGGGTGTCAGGTTTGTCTTTTCCTTTTGTTGCTTTATCTCACAGTTGCTCTATATTACACCTATATTACGCATATTACGTCGAATATTGTATAGGGCGATAAGTCTACCCCCGTGCAGCTACCAATACCAATTACCAATAAGATTTCATTTGCTCTTCATTTACTTTCATTTGTCTTCATTTGTTATCACTTCTTCATTTGTGCTCGTGTTACTGCACTGATGCAAATAACGAAGCAAAACCACTAGGCAGGATAACACAGATGCAGGACCAACAGCAACCATCACTATCAACCGTTGAACAACCCCTACCTCCCGAGCCACTCCCCATTCCACAAACACCAACAGCTACCGACGAATCTGTCGAGCGGGTGTTAACATCACTATTACAACTCGCTATCAACCCAGACGATAATACGGCATTTTCTTGGATTTGGAAAGCAGAAGCCTCTGCCATCTTAACCGCGGCAAAAGCAATCAACTTTGCATTCCCAGAAAAGCCAACCAGAGATTGGGCACGAACAACGATAAAAAATTGGTCACAAAACCCAAAATACAATACAATCTCAGAAGCACATAGAATCATACAGCTCCACAAGAACCATCCACGATACGCATTTTACAGCACCCTTATATCAACGCATCAGAACAAACACGCCGAACAACACAGCGAAGACATGGCACCAGTACAAATTAAGTGGAAGCCATTTACCTACAACGGTTCAACACCCCCACAAGATTACTTCACAGAATATGAGAGAACAGCCACCGCCAATCAATGGGGAGAACCAGACAAACTAAAATACCTGCCAGCATACCTCGAAGGAAGGGCAAAGGACCATTATACATTCCTCGAAAAATCAAATAACCCAGATCGCGAACAGTGGACTTCCCTGAAACAAAATATAATAACACGATTCACAAACCCGAATGAGCAAAATATAAATCGACAAAAATTGGGGAAAATGACGCAAAGGCCAAGCCAAACAGCCATTGACTATATAGCTCACATTAGAGAAGCGGCAGCGCAATTAGACCCCACTCCCACGGAGGCAGATGTACTTGCCATAGCACAAAGAGGTCTCCTCCCACACATCAAAAAACAACTTGCAATAATTGACATCAAAACACTCACGGAGCTAGAGTCACGACTCAAAACATTAGAAGCCAACCTATACTGGGCGAGAGATGAAAGTAACGACACCGCTGGGATTATTCGCAGACTGGAAGCTCTAGAGATCGAAAAACGAGCCACATGACAGTACCAACCAACGCATACATATTACGGTAGAAGAAACTCACAAAATACACGAACAAACTATGTGCCACGAAGTATACGCTTCAGATCGCCCACCAATACAAGAATGAATTACTGTCAACCGCGAGGACGGTTTACACAATCCATTACACCCTCACGAGGGGGGTTAATGCGTCAACCGCACAGAGGGAACAGTGACCCATGGAGGAGGCATCTGTGGGCTAGGCGAGAGGAGGCTCAAGAGGGTCAAGGTTACACGATGACACAGAGGGGTGAGGGCCGGAACCAACACGGAACCCCACGGACGTATCAGAACTGGACACCAAAAAACGGCAACAAGCCCCGATTTCCACGCTCGGGGCGCCCATAAAAGTCTACGAAAAACTAAAACACAGAAGGGCGGAAAACGATAAAAACAAGCCCATCACAGAACCACGGACACAGTTTATTAACCAAATAACTATCAACGGGACCATAGACAACTACACGTTTACTTCTTTAATTGACACAGGTGCAAATATAAGTGCAGTAAAAAACAACGCACTGCCATCATACCTACGGTCCTCACTGCACCCGACTTCCAATAGCACAATTATTACAGCAGCCGGAGCACGATGCAGCGCGATGGGAGCTATCACCTTGAATTTCAAAATCAAGGACGACGAATACAGGCATACATTTCTCGTTCTACAACAACTACAATCAACAACGATACTCGGAGGCGATTTTCTACGCAAACATGGGGCAATAATCGATTATAGTACAAAGACTATAACCATGAACAAGGCGGAGGGGAAGAGGCGTTATTCATTCGCCTCTCCAATCGAATATACAAACATAAACCAGACCGACACTCACACATTGACAGCAATCCGACAGGAAACAGCGGCGACACCAAAATTCCTATCAGGAATCGTAAGCACGAAATTCCTATCAGGAAAGGTAAGCCCGAAAAATTTCCGGGAAAACGGACAAGCGCAATCCACTCAGTGGATCCATGGGGAATTACCCACAGAATGTTGTGATAAAACGCTCAAATTAGTGTCAAAAAAGGACACAGTTCTACGTCCGGGGCAAACCACAAAAGTACCCATACAGCGAGCCATTTCGAAGTCGCGATCAGGGCACAGGGTTTGCGAATTCTTGGATATTAACGAGCATCTAAAGAAAAAAATAGGTCTGGTAGTATGCGGCCAAATAATCCCGACAAAGGGAATAAAATCGTTAAGCGTTAAAACGACAAAACCGTACCCTGTAAAGGTCAGTATCGGTACAGTACTAGCTTCATTTCAATGGGAACCTCATAAATACTCGAGAAAAAAGGAAATCGAAACAAAAAGAAATGAAATGGACAGGGACATTTATAAAAGACTATGAACATGATAATACACAAAATGCAAACAGGCCTCCCTATACGGATAGATTAGGTCAAAAATTCCAAATTTGTGGAGATATAGGTACCGGACGCGGAATATCATCAAATTGGGAAAATATTGCAAGTGTATAAGGACATCTTCTTGACTAAACCAGAAGAATTAACTCCTTCGAAAGCAGAGCCGCACGAAATACGTTTCATAGACTATACCCCTGTCAAACTAGATTTACTTTCTGCATTTTTTCAACAAAGACTAAAACCTGGTCTTTCACAACGATGTACGGCTTTCCGTACGCAAAAAGGACTATGGGAATTTACTGTAGTACCCATGGGGCTATCTCAAAGTCCAGGTGCTTTCGCAACAGGACTAGCTAAAGCAATGGCTCCACATTTATACACAAGAATGATTGCATATTGTGATGATATCATCCTTTTCGGACGAACTTCACCAGAAATGATAAATAACTTACAAGCCGTACTACAAACATTCCGAGAGTACGGATATAAACTAAAAACATCCATAAGCAACAACGGATTTTAACTGGAAATGTTTGACTTATACAATGTTAATATCAACAGAAAATGGAGTAGAGTAAATTACATCGTAAGAAGGATATGTCATGGTGCAAAATTAAAAAAGATTTTTCTTACTAGAACAGGTCTTACCCCAAAATTTTGTTCACATCAAGAATCGCAGTAATTAACGTTCAATTTAAATTTAACTAGCAAGACTGCTATTTTCAAACACTGTCGCCGAAGGTGGTGTGCGACGAATAACCTGACGACCGAAAAATAGCGAGAACCGAAAAAAAAACCCACCATGTGACATGACAATTTCTAATACGGGACCCCCCCGTCTATGCTTGTGTTTATGTTACAGATCATCCTGCCAATCTTAGCTCTCATCACAGGTCAAGTGGAGTCCTGTGACATCCGCCGTCTCGAAGCGCCGGAAATACTTCATCACGTCTTACGACAAACTGCGATCATTAACGGGCGATGGGCGGCGGCCGCAAGTATAAACATGCACGACCTGCACCAGAACATTTCTGCCATCAACCAGCTGGTCGCAGACTGTCAAAGAGTGTGCGATCGGCCTCTCTGTGTTCATTTAACTTCAGTCATGAATACAGCACACAAGGGTTTACTCACAGATCATAATTTACTAACGTCACTCCTTAAAAATACTTCACAACGCTACAGATCAAAACGCACAGCCCTCCTACCTTTTATGGGTTCATTATATCAGTGGGCATTTGGATTAGCTACATCGAATGATGTAAAACAATTACAGCACAAAATAAAACGTATACAAACAGTACAACACGGTGTCACTGGGCACGCGAAAAATTTAGCTCAATGGTTAAAAGAGGTACTACGGGTAATGGCTAATACGACCATACAAACAAGGGGAATCATACAATATATTAATGCGACTCAAACGGACCAAATAAACCTTCTCGCTAGAGGAATCGAAATAAATAACCTTATATTCGTCATTCAGCGCGCAGTAAACATAATACTAGAACTCCTACTGACAAATGGGAAGACACATCTAACCTACAAAGTACTCACCCCCACTGTGATAGTACAATCCGTGAAAAACATACACCTCCAACAGTCAGACTTTATTATTACTCACCAAAAAGCTTTGCTCACAAATGGGGCACCATCATTGCACCTTTCTACTGACAACACCATAACGATTACTATTACATACCCCATCTACTCCACACCACTCAACATTACACTTTTCACCCCTATTCCAGCGCTCAGCGTTGACAATATATTTCAAATTCCGTCACTAGAGGAATCACTCTATTTGGTACCACATAATCGCTGTCAACCACTCAATATTCACGCCTATCAGACCTCATGTTTTCCTCTAAATGACACCTTTTCCCACTGTCCAACACTCCTTAAAAACTTCCTTCCCATACCTATGACAACACTGCAAACATATTGCAAAGTTAACGCAAACTCTTCTGCTTACAACTATTTCAGGTTGTCGACCTCCTACCTTCAACAAACCGTGGAAGATGGTATATGGTACCTTCTGGTACCAGACCCTCTAAACATCACCATCCACCAAAGAACTACATCTACCCCTGTGTACTTGGCACCTGGCACGATACGTCTTGCCTGTACACCCGACACCACCATCACTTTGCATGAATGGTCATCTACCCAACGGCTACTAAGCCAAACCCCCGCAGCTACCTATCGCCTCACGCTGCCACGACTACCACCACCCCCGAAGCAGAGCGTTCGACTCCTACCGCCCACCAGCGCGACGGACGACCCTCTGCTGCCGTTTCAGCACCTCCTAAACATCCAGCCAACACCTCCCAACACAAGCCGACTGCCACGACATCGGAACCACCCTTGGGGACGACAGGCGCGCTTCACTCTTTTCGGAATCGCAATCCTCATAGTTATACTTAATTTTGTCCTCATCTCCCATCACCAATAATGTGAATGTTTACTTTCAACACAGGGAGGAGACTCGGTGGGATGAACACCGACTCCTACTATGCGACCAATGCGTTGCAGCACAAAACAATTAAAATTATGAAACAACTTATTGTAACGTAATTGATGTATATTGTTGTTACTCAAATTTATTCACGTAATATGTAAACCAGTTTGAGATCTGGGATTCAAGGTGACTATAAGTAAGAACACCAACAGTGGCGAGTAGGCCGGGACTCATACGTGCTGTACCTGTCGGCTGACATCCGCACAGGGCACCCGGAGCTTCGGGGACGAAGCTCAAAATTTTGGCCCCCCGAGTATATGTTGTGCGGGTTGCACCCGACAACATCACTTTAGTGTTCAGCTATAATGTAAAAGGTTGTAAAAACACATCAGGCTTGAGAAAAGCTAAAATGAAACAACCTTATACCCAATGCACTGAATCTCCATAAGTGAGGCGCAAGAGAACGAAAAGATTTCCTCTCCTGGCTTGAGTAAGTGGGACGGCTAAAAGAATCGAGATTCTTTTACCACAACGCAGGATCCCCGTATACTCGCCGAGGATTGCCTTCGTTTTACGTCTCCAGGAGATGCCACATAAAAAACGCGGAGCCCAGTCTGATGATGCAGTCGACTGTGGGATACCGTGCGCGTCCGAGCCCTCGCCCCTCGCCTACTCATCGACCGAAATGGTGAGCACAATGTCACTACCTTAACGATCTCTCTGATATTCCAGGTTTCAAACTGGTAACTCTAAGATACATTGAAAATGCTCTAGCAATAAACCTTATATCTAACAACATTGGAAGTTGCACTAATTGACCTACCCCCCACACAACAAATGGTGGAGATGTTTTATTACTCTCCGTGCAACAGTACGCTACTTATCCCAACATGCACCATTGTAAATACCCCCCCTAGCAATAAGTCATCCACCACCCATCATTTTAATCATTGTACGCTACTTATCCCAACATGCACCATTGTAAATACTCCCACTAGAAATAAGTCATCCGCCACCATGCACATACCCATCCTCTAGAAATTGTAAGCCCCTTTCCTCCCCACGTAACCTCATGCTAAGCGCCTTCAGCACCCCTCTTGTTTGCACTGGCCCTCAGCCCCTGTAACCTTGCGCCTTCAGCACCCCTTCTTGTTTGCTCTGGCCCTCAGCCCTCTGTAACCTTACGCCTTCAGCACCCCTTCTTGTTTGCTCTGGCCCTCAGCCTTTTGTAACCTTGCGCCTTCAGCTTGCCGAAATTTTGCTCGAACTGGGGGGACCTATGTCGTGAGCCCCTCCGGGAACCACTCCAACCTAAAGATTAAATTCTCGCTAACACTGTCCGCAAACTTAAGTATCCGTGAATAAACAGTACGAGTGGTGAGACAGGTCGCAGGACCCGAGTGCACAACCTGGCCAGAGGTTGGAGGGAGAAGGCCTCCCTGGCTATAAAAACTCGAATCCTGCGCCTTTCTGGTCATTCGACACTTCCTCTAGCTTGCTCTCTCTCTTCCTACCTTGCTCCCTCCTCACACCTAAAAGAACCTAGATGACAGTGGTGGTCAGCCCATAACCGCCTAGGCACACCTCCCAAAAGATTCCAGATGTCGGTGGTGATCCGCTCATAACCGCCTGGACACAACTTCCAAAAAGATCCTAGATGTCGGTGGTGATTCGCTCATAACCGCCTAGGCAAAACCTTCATCCAAAAAGATCCCAGACGTCGGTGGTGATTCGCTCATAACCGCCTGGGCACTTCCCTCACACCACCGTGATGCCAATTTTAAATTCATCACAGATACCATTGGTCTCCAGGTAATCAACAAGGTACTCTTTGGCTATCTTTTCAATTACTTTCCCCAGGACAGATAGCAGTGGAATTGGGCGGTAGTTATTTGGATCAGAGGGGTCACCTTTATTAAAGAGCGGTATGAGCAATGCATGTTTTTAAGCGTCTGGGAATGAGTTTTCCCTAAACGACAAGTTCACAATAAATGTGAGAGGGTCAAGTATGTAGCTCTTGTTCTTTTTCAAAAACATCGCGCTGAAACCATCTCTACCAGTAGACGAACCCCCTCGGAAACTGTCCAAGATTTTTTCTACCTTCTCCCTGGAAACCTCGAGAAACTCCATCGTTTGCCACTGCTCATGGGGTTTTTTGGGTTCATTGAAACATCCTGTAGATCTTGCAATATCTTCCCCTACCGTTGTGAAATGCTCGTTCAATGCATCAGCTACCCTCAGCGGATGTTCCTGGGCCTTCAAAACCACATCCTTCACCTTAAATTCCGCGAAATATGGTACCAAAATACCCAAAAGCAACACACACAAAAGCGATAGGTCATAAGAGAAGGTCAACGTTTTTCGACAAACTGCTGTTTTCCCTTATTAAATTCAAAACATTCTCGACTTTGTTGTAGCTCCTTCCACGCGCGCCAAGTGCAGGCGAAGCCGAGATAATTACCTACAAAGTTTTAAAAAACTGAAAACGGCAAAAATTCAAAATTGCAGGTCTTTGCAGGTGAATTCGGTTTAAACATTTTATTGGGGCATTACTGAAATGTATACCTGCTAAATAGTCTGTTTGTCCAGAACCAATAACTACTAACCTATGTTCACAAATTTTGGTATGTTTATGCAGTATGCCCTTCGGAAGGGAATAGGCTATTTTAGAACATTGTGCACAATGCAGAACTTCTAAACGGTTGGACTGATTTTGACGGGAATTTTTGCACCTGCACTAGTGGGGCCAAAATAGTGGGGGTCCAGGATGTCAGACTCCATTTTTACCCACACGTTGCTCAGGAAATGACAGAAAACTTCACAGCCTGAATGGCTGAACCGAAATGGTTGAAAGTCATGCCGTAGCCTCCCTTTCACCACCCGTTTTAATGCCTATTGGAAATATCTATGAAATGCTTGGTACCAACCAAAGGAGCAACTACAAGGAAAAACATGGTGAGGGAGCGGGACGCAAAAGTTAGCAGGTGGAATCAACTGTTACTACCTGCAGCTTTTTTACTGACTATTCCAAAACATTCGTTTTCTCCGTCCCCCTCATCATCACCACCTTATGGCTCCAGCCCTCTAATGTTTTCAAGACAGGTAGTGTAACAGAAACGACCAGAAACTACCAGCCTTACACATATTATACAGGTACCTGCCCCCTCTCAACCACCCCTTCCATCATGGAACCTATGACAGTTTTGCCAATCAGTTCCTCCACCACCCTCTCCTGATGCCTTGCGGTGATGGAATTTCCAACAAACAGGCTCACTCATTACTTACAAATATATTGGTATATACAAACCTATCTATATTGATATATATAATATAATAGACTGTGTTATGCAATAACCATCAAAGTGCCGAAAAGATGATTCTGAGAAACATATATTTCATGAAAAAACTCCCCCACTTTACATGCTATTTTGCTCCACTTTTTTAATTTTTATAGAACCAGTATGACATCTTTCATTTGAAAAATAAAAGATAAATCCTCACCAATGAAATTTAGAGTTTTATACATTGAAAATTGGTTACTGCACAACTTATTTTATAGAGTAACCCATTAATGCAATAACCATCTAAGTGCTAAAAGAAGCTGTTTTTGCTATTCCTGCTTGAAGATTATTATTGCCGTAATGCTTAAACTATGAATTAATGATCATTATGATGCAAAACATCGGCCCATACAGTTAGGTCGACGACACCTCAAGTTAAGTTACTCAGGAAAATTTCCTAATATGTGATCCCACTTCCTCCTCCGTGTTCAAACTTCTAATCAGAAAAATCCGAATCCTCATCGGAACTGCTATCAGTATCAGAAGCCAACATTAATGATGAAACTATCGATCTCCGATTCGACTAAGTGATCTTTTTGAAGGTAGTCGTCCTCAATTTTTTCGGTTGGACTGACATTTCTTCCACCTGAAACCGCTACCACTAACCAGTCGTTTCCGAAGGTAACTTCTACCACAATCGAGAGCTCCGTCACTCGCCAATTCCGCACAGTGTTTTCAATGAAGGGCACTCCTTCTGAACAATGTAGAATTCACGTATCTTCTTTCGTACAGCAGCATCGGTGAATTCATCAGCATCGATGACCTTCTTGTGCGGTGTGGACTTGGTTGGTGTAACAAACAAAGGTCTCGCCCTATCTGATGTTTGGTTTCCAACTTCCTTCATAATGTTGCCGACTGTTCTCGCAGACGCCCGTCGCTGCACTAGTCACATCGCGAACGTTGTATTTCGCGTCATCCTTTCTTCTTCCTCGTAAAATACTGGCACACATTGTACACAATTTCCTGTGCCTGACTCCTTAGAGCCTCTTGCGATAGCAGGTTTCCGGTTTCTTACTGACGATGAATGTTGATGTTCCATCGCGAGATCTGTGTTGGCGACTCACGGAAACTGACGGGTACGGGGGATTGTGATGATACTCAGTTCAAAAATAGGATGACGGGGATTGTGATGATACAGTTAAAATAAGAAGGGTTAATACGACGATATAGGTACGATGGTGAAACGAAAATCAAGATGCAAACAAGGAAAACACGGCTTGGAATGGCAGCACGGCTGCCAACATAACAGAGTAAAAGTCCCCAACATTGCATCCCACTCAGGCTGCCGAGCCCTCAGCTTCTCCCATCCTCCTATAGAGTGCAGGGTCGGAGGGCATTATTCTTGTGCACGACCTATAAGGATTGTTCGCGGTGGCCATCAGACTGTCTTCAAACCGTCAGATCCATCATTTGGCGTTCGCGGTGGACTTGCGGACTGGTATCGGACTGTATAGCATCCATATGATGCTGTTCACGGTGTTTTTCTGGCGGTTCGAAGACAGTTCCAAGACCGTCAGATCAGTCCGCGGATTTTCCGATGTACTCCTTTCTGACTGCTCGCCCCCCACTACCGCTCGCCCGCTTAAGCCAATCAAATCATTTCTCATCGCACCGTCGTTCGTCGTTGTTATTCGTTCTAATAACCCTATCCACTTCTCTCACTTGCGTTTTCGTACTTCTCGCTCGCCATGAGGGGTAGGTTGAATATCCCAAATGAAAAACTTAGTGCCACTTACCTACCTAATTTTACGATTACGGAGGGTGTTCCAAGAACTGGCCTAGCAATTGTTGGTTTTGCCAATTTTGGCCCACTCGAATTAAACTCCTAATTTTGACAAATTATCTTCGATTGTTGAAATTGTATTTTTAAGGCTGAATTCACAGTTTATGCTACCTTTTTTTTGTAGACATTTCCGGTGATTTCAGCCGTTTTATCATATTTGACCCTTGAGGAAACCGAATAGATAGCTATATTAACAAAAAATGAGCACATGAAGAATGTGTAGTCAGTTATCAGCAAAATTGTACCTAACAACGAACTTCAAACTTTCGATTAGGTATTTCTTCAGTCACCAATTACTCCACAAAAGTACACTGGTATCACCGAATTTGATAAACATCCCATTAGGTCATTAGTTAGGAAGAAAACTACAGAGATTTCGATTTATTTTTATTAAAAATACTTCGACTAAGTACAAGTTGAGATAAAGGAATGCATAACATTGGTAAGAGATGAATACTCGAAGCAAAACGCAGGAACTATATTACAACTAGGAACATACATAAGATAGTCTACGCATTCATCAGAAGCATAGGAATAATCGTAATATATAAGACTTGAGTAAGTCACCAACCCCTCACCAACCCCTTAGCCCCTCACCCCCCCCCCCCCCCTCCCCGCCCACCCACCTCTCCAACCACCAACCACCCCCCCACCCCCTCGCTATTACCCTCATCCCCCCCCCCCCCCCGGACTTTGCTCTATCGCCCCCTGCCGCCTCCAGACCTCCACCCACTCCACCCCATTACCCCCCCCCCCCCCCCGGACGTCGCCCTATCGCCCCCTGTCGCCTCCAGACCTCCACCCACTCCACCCCCTGCCGCCTCCAGACCTCCACCCACTCCACCCCCTGCCGCCTCCAGACCTCCACCCACCCCCGCCCACTGTCACCTCCAGACCTCCACCCACCCCGCCCCCAGCTGCCTCCAGACCTCCACCCACCCCGCCCCCTACCGCCTCCACCCACCCCACCCTCCTCCACAGCCCTCAGACCCTCCTCCTACCACTCCGCCCACAAACCTTCACCCATCACCCCCCACCCATCATCCATCATCACCCATCAACCTCCTACCACCCCCCCCCCCCCCCCGCCTCAACCCCTCGCCCTCGCCACCCTCACCGCCTCTCACACCACCACCCCCCTCACCCATCACCTCAACCTTTATTATGAATACCTACCAACTTAATTGTACTACCTATCAAATAATCATAATGACGTCACCCCACCCCACCCCACCATACCGCCATCTTGGAATTTCTGGAATACCGTTTTGACTATGAATACCTGTCTAATTAATTGTGTCAAGTAATCATAATGATGTCACCCACCCCCTCCCACCATCTTGGAATTTCTGGAATACCGTTTTGACTATGAATACCTGTCTAATTAATTGTATCAAGTAATCATAATGATGTCACCCACCCCCTCCCACCATCTTGGAATTTGTGGAATTCCGTTTTAACTATGAATACCTACCTACTTAATTCCATCAGATAACCATAATGAAGACCCCCTTCCACCATCTTGAAATTCCTGGAATTCCGTTTTGATTATGAATACCTACCTACTTAATTCTATCAGGTAAGCATAATAAAGTCCCTCGAAATTTCTGAAAATCCTGTTTGACCATGAATACCTACTTACCTACTTGACACTCAAAACAGTGGACTTATTATGATACCCACCTACTTATGTAAATAATATTAAGGTGAATGTTCGAAATGTTGATTCTCACCCAAACATAATGGGCGTGTCGGTCGACCCTTTGCTGATAAGGTTTCTGATAACTCTGCAGATGCCGGAATGTCAACAACTTCGACTCATAATAATTCGCAGTCCTTTGTGAAACAGCGCCCTATCGTTGTGACTTTCTCTCGTTATACTGACAAGTCCCGGGTATTTGCTGCTAAGCGTCTTCTACGTGGACGGAAAGCTCTGATTGCTGAGGATCTTACTGCCTCTCGTCGGGTCCTCTACAGAAATTCTGTTGAGAGGTTTGGTATGAGGAACGTCTGGACTGTCAACGGCATAATCAGGGCTAAAGTGGATGACCGAATCATCATCATCTCCTCTCAGGAATTCTTGGATTCTCACGTTGGCAAGACTGTTGATAAAAAATAGGTTGTTCCCTCATCATGTAATTTTTGTCTCAATGTCTTTTTGTTCTCTGATAGTACCTAGGTATTAAGTTCTCTGGAGTCAAACAATAGTTCCTGTTTAGCTTGGTTGTCATACTTTCTGTAAATGTGATTGTCTCTTTCTTTTTTTTTTCTCTCTCTTGAGGTCGTAGGTATATCTTAATGTACTCACCTACGTCTGTCTGTAGTACGACCCAGGTTTGGGCTTGATTCATTGTGGGTACCGTGCCTTTGCCACTGTTATAGGAACTCAGTTCACACTACTTAACTTTTTGCTTATTTCATCGGGAATATTAGCGGTTTATTATGATGCATTTTTTTTTAAATCTTGGACTACGTAGGTTCAGTAGGTTCTCACATGGATAGATTATGCCTGACTGGTATTACAATTTGTTTTTCCTTACTATTTTCTATGTAGTTCTTTCTTCTTTCTGTATTCTGTATTGTACTCTCTCTTCTGAAGTTTCAAATTCTTCTCTATCCTTATTTGCTATTTCCTTCTGGCTGCTTATTCTGGTTTGGTTGGGTCGCGTTCTCCGTGGGACATGGGTGCTGCTGCGGGGTGGTTGGCATGATGGATGACACCGTCTCCTCTCCCCGGACCTCTCCAGTGATTCCACCTTCTACACAGCCAGTGAGTCAAGTGTATGCGATTCTCTTGCCACTAATAGTGAGATTAAGGACCTAGTTAACAGTTTCTCTAAATTCTCTTTAGCTATAGGATATTTCAATGCAGGTAGCCTGGTAGCAAATGTTGAGGACATCAGGGCCTACATTGATGGTGCAAATTTCGCTGTACTGTGCATTGTGGAAACTTGGCCTAATACCAGAATTCCTAACAGAATGGTAGCAATTCCAGGCTATAGGATAATACGGCACGATAGATCTAAGAGACTCGGTAAGAGCTGTGTGGTGGAGGAGTGGCGGTCTTTGTTCGGGAGAATCTGAATTATGAGGTTGTATTACGCTCAGCGGACGACTCAGCTATTGAATATATTTTTATGAAAATTAAATATAATGGTGGGGCTTTTCTCTTGGGTACGGTTTACCGGCCTCCTGAAAGGGGGGTCGATGTCGCAGTTCTCGAGAATGTGCTTGCTTCCTTTGTCACTGAGTTCGAAAAAATGTTAGTTGTTGGCGACTTCAACTGTAATGCTGCTCACGATCAAACGAATTTTAAACGACTGCATGCTATGCTACCCCCTTTACAATTGGAAGCCATCCCATCAGGACCAACACATTTCACAGAGCACTCCTCTAGTACAATTGATCTGGCTATTGTTAGAAATCTCGATCATGTGTTTAGGTTTGCACAGTTTTCAACTCCTGGAGTCTCAGCTCATCACCACTTGGTGATAGGCCTTAAAATTCCCCCTCAGAAATTTCAACCTTCTTTTATTTCTGCTAGAAACTTTAAGAACATTGATGGTGTGGCTTTGACTAAGTATGCAGAAGATTTGAATTGGCATGACCTGTACTCATTCACTGATACCTCTGAAATGGTAAATCTCTTTAATTCTAATATCCGTGAGTGTATGAACAAATTTGCACCACTTAAACGTTTCAAAATCAAACATCCTCCAGCTCCGTGGCTTTCACCGACAATTAAATCGAATATGAATACGAGAGATGCTATGTACAAGCTAAAGCTTTTAACCGGAACTCAGTCTCACAAAGAATCATACACTCAACAGCGGAACAGGACCAAAACGTTAGTTCGCAATGCCAAGAGGAAACATCATCTGGCGAAACTTAATCCCTCACTTGGTATGAAGCTCTTATGGCGTAATATTGAGAGGTTGGGTCTTAAGGGTGATGCACCTGATGAACTCTCCCGCTTTTCTGCTGATGATCTTAACAGGCACTTCTCTAAAGATCAGCAACCCCCAGTGAGATTTGATCCGTCTACTATCCCTTTTGCGGATGGTTTTTCCTTTCGCTGTGTGGAGGAAGAAGATGTTGGTTTGGCCTTTTTTAAAATCACCTCTGAGGCGGCTGGATGTGATGGCTTCCCCCTTAAATTTTTGACCCTGTTGGCTCCTGTATTACTCAAGTATTTAACGTATATAATTAATAGTTGTATCACTTTCTCTCAATTCCCTCCTCAGTGGAAGCATGCAATAGTGATCCCGATCAGTAAAGTTTCTAACCCTACCTCTGCTGCCGAATTTAGGCCCATTTCTTTTTTGTGCATACCATGTACAGTTTTTGAGTCAATTATATCCGACCAACTTACGACCCACGTAAATAACCAGTCCCTTTTAAGTCAGTTTCAATCGGGTTTTAGAGAGGGGCACAGTTGCATGACTGCACTGGTCCATGTATCCCAACATATACTTCAGGACTTTGAGAGGGATCATGTGACTGTTGGTGTTCTTTTGGATTTCCATGATGCCTTTGGCTCTATCAACCATCGCCTATTTTTAGATAAACTAATGCAGTCCTTCAATCTCTCTTCCTCGGCATGCAAATTGGTAGCTTCATTTTTTGCGGACAGAACTCAGTGTGTTCGTGCAGAGGGGTCTCTCTCAACCACTACAACCATTGCCCGTGGTGTTCCCCAGGGTTCCATTTTAGGCCCACTGTTCTTCTCTTTATATGCCAATGATGTAGGGTCCTGTTTTCCAAATATCCTATACCAGCAATACGCTGACGATATCCAGTTTTATGTATCTTCCACTGTTGAACACCTGCCTCAGACAATACAAGATATAAATCAAATATTGAACCGCATCTCTGTCTGGTCACAAGCTAATTTTTTAAAGTTGAATCCGCGTAAAACTCAGACAATCATATTTTCTGCTTCTGACTTGGACACCACTGTTCTTCCTAGTATTGTTCTTGACAACTGCCCACTACCTTATAGTATGGCAGTCAGAAATTTAGGGGTCATTTTTGATTGCCATATGAACTGGTCAAGCCAAGTCACTGCCACCTGTAGGAAGGTTTATGGAGCGCTTTACTCCCTCAGGCGCCTCTCCATTTACACTCCTGACACTTTAAAAATTCACTTGGTTAAGGCTCTGGTAGTTCCGCTTTTTAATTATGGTTCTATGTTATTTAAACTCCATCAATGCTGCTAACAAAAGAAAACTGGAGGTTGCTTTCAACTGTTGTACCCGGTATGCATTTAACCTTAAATCAAGGGGTCACATCTCGGGACGTAGGGATAAAATTTTAGGTTGTGGGCTTCTAACCTAGTACCTCAAGGTTCAGTATTTAAAATTTATTTTCAAATTGATCCATCATGAAAAGTATTCCATTCCTTTATACTTATGTAGCTTCTTCCAGAGAGGTCTTAGTACTCGGTCGCTTACTCTCAAGCAAACTTTTACCACAAATAAGTATTACATTAACTCGTTGAAGGTCCTAGGGGCGAGGACGTGGAACTCCCTGCCGCCTGCGACCCGCGGCATGCGCTCGTTAGGTTCCTTTGGTGACGCTGTACTCCGATTCTTGAATAGGTAGCCTTTTCTATACTCCCTCTTCCTCTTTCTTCTTTCTTTGTCCTCTTTCCTGTCCTCTTTTCTTCACTTTTGTTTTTTTGTTTTTTTTTTAAACTACTGTCTTCTCTTTTAGTTTACTTATTATTCCTTTCCAAAAAAAAAGTAATTTGTCTCCTACGATTCTGCCATCAACACTGCATAATTATGTTATTAGTATGTACAGTATAATTACGGGGTTTTTAACCCTACAGCTGTGTAACCAATAAAGAGTTTAAAGAATTAAAAAAGTAATAAATTAGCCGAAATCAACGGTGACGAACGTTAGTATTATTGTTATAAAAAGAAGAAATAAATTAGCAGAGATCAATGATGACATATTTATGAACTTCTCACACATGTACGAGTCACAGCCTTTCAATAAACCCTTAATAGATAATGATTTGTATAACAAACGTCAGATCAGAAAGCAGAAAAAATCGACGACGACACGACTAGGGACGTTCCAATACTACCGATATGAGTAGGTATCGATACTTTTGTTTCGATACTACAAGTATCGTATTGGTATCGAATCATCCAATATTATACTCATATCGAAAGAAAATCCGTAGTTTCGAATGGGTACTTCCTTTTTAGATTAGGTAGGTACTTACCTAATATGATTTTAAATTTTCGTAAGGTCTATTTTTCAACATAATATAATATATTATAATAATATCATATAATATTATTATGTTGAAACTCCGAGTACCTACTCAGTTTTGTCAATGGAGAAGTAGTACCTTGCTGTAACTCGACGTTATGTGTGTTGGCATGGAAGAAGGAGACCTTCTTCCATGGTGTTGGCTTTACAAGACCAACACCTATACGTCGGAACTAACTTTGTATGTTTGTATCTCTCGAACCCAGTCAGTCCTTCAAACCCGCTCGATGTCTGGGACGAAATGAAGAGCGTTTTCCCATCGTTGTTCAAAGAGGTAAGTTTGTGCATACCATTGCTGTTTGACAATTGTAACCCCTTAGACAAGGCGTTTTGCAAATAAAGCTTATTCTATTCTACTCTATTCTAGGCACGGAAACACCAGGTGAGCATGGGGACGTCAGTGCCCTATGAAAGGCTTTTTTCTAAAGCTGAATCCACCATCAACCAGCTAAGAAACTCTCTTCCAAATATCTGGACAAACTGATCTTCCTGGGCAGCGTTGGTGACAAAGAGTGGTTTGGTTAATTAACTATTCATGTTTCACTTATATCTTAAAATAATCTAAAATATAATAGTATCTTTGCATCTGTATCATAATAAAGCTTGTGTATGATTACAAACGTTGTCTAGAATTTTTTTTAGCTTGTGTCAAACCATGAAGGTACTCATTTGATGCTACTCATATCGATACTTTTCTTTAGATACTGTATCGATATTGATACCATTGATTCGATACTGATTCGATACCAAATATCGTATCGAAAGCGGCATCGGAACGTCCCTAGACACGACACAATCAGGAAGGTTAGACATTTTGGTTGCACAGCGGTTGCAGTCAGATTTCCTTCCCATTTCCCAAGCGTTCGCGGTGTACCCAGTCCATTGTGAGTTTGTGAGTTTGAAAGTTGGTATTGGTGGCGCATGCGTGTTGGCACGATAAGAAAAGTGGCTTCAGACGGTTCCCTGACCGTCAGAAAAACACACCCCGAACGAAGCTATAGATTGATAGGTTAGATGGTAATGGAGGAATGCATTTCTATGCTCCACAACCTTCTTCCATGCCTGAAGTTAAGTTCATAAGTAAAGACAATAGTGTGGCGTAAGAGAAAGTAGAATGTCGTGTTTAATTCGTTGATTAACTATTAAACGTACCCTCCCTTAAGTAATTTAATAGAAAACCAAACTACGCCAAAAGAAAAGGACTGTGGAAATACTTCCTCCACGCTGCCTACCAACAATACCAATATACATACTTCATTGTCATTGCCACCAAATCCATATCCAATTTTTTTTATTGTTGACGGGTGGTTGTGTTAAAAGTAATGATTATGATTACTCATGATTATTTTTATCATAAATGATTCCCCTTGCGAAGTTTAGAAAATTAATTGGTACTTCTTAGCGTACGAATTGAAGTACAGAATGCTTTTTTTCTAGAACACTCATCACGACTTGCTTCGGAGATCTAAGCGCATACGTGTGCTCGACCCTTCAATATGTCTCGTCACAGGAATGTGAGATCTATGCGCTATTCGGATGGTATGTCTTTGCTTTCAATATTGTATAACACATCATTCTAAATGCCCAACTACTCGTTTAATTAATGGTGCGATATGTTGCAGAATATGACGGGTACGATGATGTGTACGGACATTCTGTCGAGGAGGATTATCCAATGTCTCCGAGTGACGGTAATTATGTCATTCCTATAAAATAAGGGGCTTCAGATTTTTTATATGGCTCTTTAGTTGAATCTTGGAATGACTTGCTCATTTGGATGAAAGACACAGAAGCAATACTGGTATTTTTTTGCCTCTGTAAGTATGTTGGGAACAAACAGTCCTGATTCAGTTCGGAATCGAACCAGTTATTGATAGTTGGTGGGGGGGGGCTAGAACCGTCCAGAACTTTCAGTTACAAACGGACAACTCCGTCCGAACGCTTTTCGAACTAGTTCATAGCTGATACCCAGAATAAATTCTCTCCTACAAATTACCATTTTTAGGAGAGAAAAATAATTGGCGGGTGAGTTGGGCCAAGTATTGTGGGTTTTCGAAACCGCAGGTACCTACATACTCTGCAATGGATGACAAACGTCGAAAATATTCTTAACTGTGGCCACTACCAGTGCTTTTTCCTTAAGTATGTAGGTAATATCCTGTCAGTCTCAACCTATAAAAAAATAAAATAAAAACTACCTATTTTTGGTTTATTATACTGTGAATAATACACCCATGTATTCGCTCAGCAAAAAATTGTTATAACACCCTTTCTTTTACGTTTCAAGGTGCGTAGATACCAAAAATGCAATGTCCGTCCACCATAGGCCGTGCGCCATCTCATCCATATCTACTTTATTTTCGTTCTAAAAAAACTCGTTCTTTCGCACACAGGCTCCATTTGGGCCCTAGTTGAGTACCGAAACTTTGCAGCCCGATCGGAATATACCCAAGGGTGTTATGGGTGAAAAATGGGTGTAAAAATATGGGTTTTTGGTGTTATAGTGACATGAGCTTGCACACAGTTCGGGTCCCCATTTGGGATAGGTCCTGGTTGTGCTCCGATGCTTGGCAGCGTGATCGGAAAACACCCAGGGATGTTGGTGGGTGGGGGGGGGGGGAGGGGGGGGGGGGGGGGGGGTTGAATGGGTGTAACAATAGAGGTTTTCGAGTTTTTAGTGAACATGAGCTTGTGAGGTATAGCGTTACAGGTCGAATATGTTGTTGATTTTCACCACAGTGGTAAGTTGAGGTTCTAACTAAGTTTCAGCCTCAAATTTACGTTCAAGTTTGGTCTAAAATCGTCGTTCTTCCTCACACAGTTGGATGAATGAACACCCAGCTCATTTGGGAACACATTTGGGTCCTAGTCATGCTCGAAGCTCACCAGCCCAATCGGGAAATAGCCAAAGGTGTCATTGTTGGAGGGGGGGGGGGGGGAGTATAAATACGAGCTTTAGTTTTTTTTTTAAATGTTTTAAGGTTTTAGTGAACGTGAGCTTGTGAGGTGTCGTTTTCCATATTTTTTAGGGCGAGGAGATGGAATATGAAGTTGATTTTGACCGAGGAGCAAACAACTAGGTTGTAACAAAAGTTCAGCTCCCAAAATTGTTTTTTTTATTTTATGAGTCTGAAACCTGGGAAATTGTCTGAAATCAACATAAATTTGTATAACAACACCAGAAGTAGTGTTAACAGGTTAATCAAGACAATCAAATGGCACTATCAATTATCAAAGATAATTTGCCAAAAATGGGAGCCTAATTCGTGTTTTTGGGGGCCAAAATTGGTAGAACACCAAACATTTCTTTAGATATGTCCAATAGAATACTAAACCCATGTGACAAGGACTGCAGCGTTTTTCATTATTTAGCTCTACTGTGTATGCCTCCAACTACAGTTCTGAAGAAAATCCAGAACCTCTCAAACTAGTTCTGAACTGCTGGACTGCGAATGGTTACGAACTACTATGTCCGAACACGAACTTCTAGTTCGGGATCTTTCAGAACTGTTCACTTCTGATGCTGTAGGAACAGCTAAAAATGGGCGTGGTAACTTCGATAGTTCCGATTGGTTCGGAACTGCTTCTCCGAACATACCTTTTATGTCATTGTTGTAAAGATTAGAACAGAAACCGAGTTTTTACCACTCCTGTGGGAACATCACTGTGTTATGTGAATTGTGTTTTGTAGTGCTTTGTTGGATGATGTTTAATGGAACATTATTGCAGAATGGTAAGTCTACGACAAACTTGAACTATGTATGAAAAGTGGACATGTGTGGGTCAAGTGATACATTTTTGTCCAGCTCCGCAGCTGCGAATTATCGGTATTTCACAGTGTTACGAGAAGCTGTACTTACTGGGTATTCCATATTTCCTAGAGTTTATTATCGAAGATTTCATGGTCAAAGGCAAAAATTGGAGGTAAGTAAAATGGTTTATCTGAAAAAATCTTTCCCTTTGGTGGGAGGTTTAGGACGTGTGATGATTTAGCAAGAAAGAGAAAATCTCTGCACAACGGTTCATTATTTTGTACCAGGGTGGCCCACCGGTCAGGAAAGTCAGGGGGAAAATTGTTGGTCAGGAAAGTCAGGGAAATCGAATGGCGAGTCAGGGAAAATTACCGCATGCCGCCGTGTTCTTGAGATTTTCAACTGACGCACCTTATTTCCAGCTCTGCTTGTGTCCGGTCATTTGACAGGTTCAGACGTGCAACGCGAGTGCACCGCACCTAGCGGCAAGGAGTAGAACTTCCCCCAGGCCTGTGGGAAGTTCTAGGGAATACGAGTGGGAAGTTCGATTATGAACCAGTCGATAGGGTACTTGAACAGTACATAATTAATGGCATTCGAATATTCGTACTGGGTATTCTTCTTCCACTTATCAGTTTCTTTCCAAACTTGAATTTTCCTCTATTTCACAATTATATTGATATTGATTCAGCTAACATCGATGGTATCGATGTTCGATAATAATATCAGACCTTTCAGCATCGATGGTAAAACATGGTACATCGAAGTCAAAGCATTGATGTTTCGATAACATCGACTATCGATGTTCCATCCCAAAGAAAGTTGGTAGAGGGTTTTGCGCTTTTCAATAATGAACCATTGGAATCGACGTCGAAAATTTTTTTAACCCCCCATCCAATGTCATTTTTTGTGTTAAGGGATGAAGAATACGAATATCGAATAAAAATATTTCCGTCCGCCACCGCCGCCGCTGTCCGCGGTATTTTCCTTACTTCCCATGAACCAAAATTTACGGAATTTGGTACATGGGTCCCGTTAGGGCTCTTGGTCCTCGAAGCTCGGCGTTGCTGACTCAACTATAAGGGGTGAAAAATACGGGTTAAAATGTCCAGAGAATCCCTATCTCGGGAAATTACATTTTAAGGTGTGGGTTTTTTCGCATTTTTAAATAGTTCGATTTTTCAGAATTTTTGAGACCATCAGTGCATTCTACGATGTTGCCATAAAATTTGCTGTACAATTTACCATAAAAAGCAGGGTGAATGCAGGCATCAAGCTGAGTAGAGAGCGCACATCACCTGTCTCTCGGCCAGGTTGGCGCTGTAGTGAAGTGGTCAAGAATAATTCTTTGATAGTTCCATAAGAATTTCATTCGTCTGCGCTTGCACGAACATGAAATGTTGACCATTTCCTTGTAACGCTTTCAACTATGCGAAAAATAGTCTTAGAGAGCTGAAATTTTGAGGGTACACGTGGGCTGGATCGCAGATGGTCTCGTATCAAAATGAACCTACCCAAGTATTCTATACGTTCATGTGATTTAAGTGAGGAAGCTATACTGCCTACTCGAATTGGCAGACGTTTGTTCTTTTACTTTTCAAGGTGCGTAGATTCCGCAAATGCAATGTACGCCCGCCATATCATGCATTTCTCCTTCAATGTCAGGCTAAAAAATTCGTTGTTTCGCACAGAGGCCCCATTTGGGTCCTAGCTGTGTCCCGAGACTTTTCAGCCCGATCGGAATATACCCAAGGGTGTTATGGGTGAAAAAAAAAATTTTTTGGTGTATTAGTAACATGAGTTTTGAGGTATCTTTTTCCATGTTTTTTTTTTAGGGAGACCGAATATGAAGTCAGTCTTGACCAAATAATGGAAAATCGAGGTTCGAACGAAGTTTCAATCTTAAATTTACGTTAAAATTTTGTCTAAAATCGTCATTCTTCCGCACTCAGTTTAGGTCCACAGTTAGGAACACATTTGGCTTCTAATTCTGTTCCGAAGCTCGGCAGCCCGGTCAAAATACACCCAGGGGTGTTACTGGTGAAAAATGGGTGTAAAAGGTGGGTGGGTTTTCGAGGTTTTTTCATGGTTTTAGTGAACGTGAGCTTGTGAGGTATCGTTTTCCATGTTTTTTAGGGCGAAAAGATCGAACATGAAGTTGATTTTCACCAAGTGAGAATTGAGGTTGTAACGAAAGTTCATATTCCACAATTCGTTTTTTCTGAGTAAAAAACCTGGGAAATTGTCTGAAATTACCATAAGCTTGTATAATAACACTAGAAGTAGGTTCAGCCAAGACAGTTAAATGACACTATCGATGATGAAAGATAATTTGTCCAAAATAGGAGCTTATTTCGTGTTATTGGGGGGGGCCAAAATTGGTGGAAACCATCAACAATAGCTATTTCAATAATTTCACATGAAAGAAACAATAAATGTATTTCCAGCATTTTGCTTCCGAGTCTCCACAAAAAATCCACTTCAATCAAAATTTCCACTTGCATTTTGCGTTTCAAAGCCTACTGAACAAATTTGGTTCCGTGTCTGTCGGTCTGTGGGTCTGTGAGTCTGTGGGTCTGTCTGTCCGCATTTCCTTGTTACAGCCATAACTTCCACGATTTTGAATTGATTCAGCCCAAATTGTGAGGGATGGTGCGGATAAGGCCCCGTGAGGTCCCATACAAATTTCAACATGATTGATCCAGCGGTACGCCCTGCGCATGCGCTAACGTTAAATTCAACAAACACGAATAACTCACAATTTTGCTTCAATTTTGCTCAAATTTTCAAGAGTTGTTTGGACAAGGCCTAGTGAGTTCCAGTATGAATTTCAGCATGATCGGACCCTCGGTGCGCTCTGCGCAGGCGCTGGCGTGAAATAGATTCAGTTTCCTTGTTACAGCCGTAGTAACCAAGGATTTCACCCAATTTCAATGTAATTCTCAGGGATTAAGCGGGTAGGGCCCATTGAGGTCCCATATAAATTTCAACATGATAGAGCCAGCGGTTCGCCCTGCGCATGCGCTAACGTGAAATTCTTCAAACACGCATAACTTTCGCAATTATGTATAATGGACGTCATGTTATGTAATATGTATATTTCATGTAATGTTATGTAATCCTCTATTTTATAATGGGTCACTGTTCTATTTTATAATGGGTCACTCTGATTGTGACGAGGAAGCTCCTGTGCCATCACCTTGGCAGTGTATTTTTAGGTATGTCCAACAGAATAGTATACCCATATGACAAGGACTTTGCAGGGTTTTTTTGTGCTGATGCAGCTTTTTTTGTGCTTCGCGCCTCTAAATCAGACATTTATTTAGGTTAGCACATTAATAAACTAATACATAAATCCTTCAGTGGAATAATACAATATTTAGTCACCTTTCCCGTTTATTTACCCTTTAGACATTTCAATTTGACAGGGAACATGCTAAAATTCAAGCAGGGAAATCGGAAAAAAAGGTGGAAGTCGGGCTTCAAAAATCTCGGAAAGTCAGGGAAATCGACAAAAAGGTCAGGGAAAATGAAAATCCTGATCGAGTGGCCACCTTGTGTACAGAATACCCTTCTGTAACAGCTCACAGCTCTTTGTATAGATAACCAGCCTATACAATATAATATGTACTATTCTATACATATGATGTAGATCGCAGACCCTCCGTAGGTCAGTACCTAGCCCCGTACTCGTTACTAGTTACCTACCTAAATCACGAGTTTAAATGTTGCTAAAATAGTTCTGTCGATGACAAACAATGTGTACTTAACTAAAATGGCAAAAAGAAACGCAAATAATGATTGTAGTTCTGAAGGGAAATTGTTGATGTGGAGTGAAATAGATGCCCCTTCTACGTAGATCACCGTTTTCTGTGGTCAGTACCTACCCTCGTGGTCAAGTATAATGAACTGTTGTGTAATAAGCTGCCCATCAATAATGCTTCAACGGTTGTTCAAGTTGCAAAAGTACCGATCAACAAAATCCAACTCCTTTTTGGTAGATGAACCGTTGTGTAATAATTTACCATTGTGTAATAATTTGCCGTTGTGTGATCATTTACCATTGTGTAACCCATCAGTAGTACTGCAACGTTTGTTCAAGTTTCAGAAGTACCTACCAACAAAATCCAATAGTCCATCATTTATCAAATGAAATAATATCGCACAACAACCAACTCTACTTCATGGAGCCATCCTTCATTATCATCAGGTGGTCCCTCCCCAGTGATGATATCCGGGCCGGATTTATACCGTTGATTCACGATCGTGTTGAAGAAGCTTTGTGTTGCACACGAACGGCTTGACGTACAATGCTCCGGGTCGTCTCAAAAAATTGTTTAGCTCAAGACAAATTTAATAACGTAAAAAAACGCTGCAAATCCCTGCACAACGGTTTATTATTTTGTACAGAATACCCTTCTGTTACAGATCACAGCTCCCTGTATAGATAACCCGTCTATAATATAGTATTTAATAAGTACTGTTCTATACATATTCTCTGTCTGTACGCCGTACTGGCCACTTTTCTAAGTTACGAAAATTTCATCAAACAAAATTGATGAAATTCGATTTATAGGTTCCTGTTTGACCGGGGAAGGTATTTTAATAAAAAGAGATTGAAACTGGGATAAAATGGTGAACTGGTAGAATATTATAATGAAATAATACAGAGGTGAGAGAGAGCGATTGCTTGTACGAAGGTAGAAAACGGACTAACTGGGTGGGGAGGCTTCCTCAGGCGGAAGCCTCTTACACTGCGCAATGGCCCCGCGCAGGGCGGCCGTACTCGGAATTGAACTGTTATAATATCACTGGTACACTGCCCTTTTCTCATATTGCTTTCCGGTATAAATGCTTATTGTTTACTTGGTGTGTTGGTGTGTGTGTGTGAGATGTCGGGGCTACTGAGGTACTGTTGATGAGCTAAAGGCTCATTGACAGGGCCGAACATAGTCCCCCCCCCCCCCCAAGGAGGACCCCGGGGCGAGCAAAAAAAATCGGGGGGTTAAATGGAGGTAAATTGAGAAACGGGAGGACAGGGATAAGTTCAAAATATAATGGGCAAATAAATGGGTAAATAATATCATGGGAAAATATAATGGGCAACATGAAAGATTGAGAATGGTAGTCCTCATTGGGATGGTAATGGGCACAATTTGGTAACTGCACGGCGCTTTAGACCACTCGATGTAGCCACGTCTGCCACTCTGGGGAAACCATCACCGGGAAACAGGGCGGTGATTCGACCGAGCGCCCACTGGAGAGGCGGTAGGTTTTCGTCCATCATTAAGACCACGTCCCCCACCACCGCCCGCCTTTGCGGCGTATTCCACTGTTCGGAACGCTGGAGCCCAAGCAGATATTCGGAGCTCCAGCGCTTCCAGAAATTGTACGTTACCGCCTGCACCAATTTCCATTTGGGTGCAAACGATGTAGGGGTGTGATCCGGAGCAAGGGGAGGACAGGTAATTGGGCGGTGAATCAAAAAATGTGACGGGGTAAGTACATCTAAGTCGAGCGGGGACGAAGACAGGGCTGTTAACGGACGGGAATTTAAAACTGCCTCAATTTTACAGAGAATGGTCTGGAACGTTATGAGCGACGGCAACTGGTTAAGTAATTGTAATTTAAGTAGCCTCTTGGCTGACTTAACTGCCGCCTCCCACAACCCTCCAAAATTGGGAGATAACGGGGGAATAAATTTCCAAATTGTACCATGCCGGGCTGTGTACTGGGAAACCGAATTTTTATGCTGGGGATCCCCGACCACGGCTTTTAATTTGCGCAGGTAGTTGCTGGCCCACAAGAAATTTCGACCGTTGTCACTCCAAACCCTGCGGCTAACGAAGCGATCATAACACGACAGGAACCCATCCGTGCTGAGAACGAGAATCGCTTCGAGGTGAACCGCCTTTGTGCCCAGGCAGACAAAGACGCAAATGTATGTGTCGAGGCAGCGGGACCCGCGTGTACCGGTTATAGAAATTTTAATGGGCCCAGCGTAATCAATTCCTACTTGGTTAAATGGGTATATTAGGGAGACTCTATCAACGGGGAGCTGGCCAATTTCGGGCTTAAAGGGCTTCGGGGAAATTGAAAAACACCTGGGACAACCGGCTAATTTTTTCTGGACCACATGTCTGCCGTTGACAATCCAAAACCGGGATAACAGGTAAGCATAGGTGGCTTTTGGGCCTATATGGAGACAATCCTCATGCGCCCGATCAATGATCAAATCGGTAAGAGGATGTTTCTGGGGCAACAGAGCGGGGTGACGTGCGGAAATTGGTAATTTGGAGTGGCGGAGTCAGCCACCAACGCGTAGAGTTCCGTCAACATCTATAAAAAGCCCCAGCACTTTGGTAAGTTTTAATTTTGGGCGGTCAAGGGCTGCGTCAATTAATTCAGGGCCTAACTGGGATTTTTGCGCCCGCCTGACTAATAGAGCCATTGCGGTATTTAATTCAACTGCAGACAATGGACCTGAGACGTGGGGTTTAGTTTTATCCGAGTTATTACGAAAACGGCAACACCAAGCTGTGACTGCCTGTAATTTGGAAAGAGAAGAATATCGGGCTTCCAAAACTGGGTAAATATCTGGAATCTGGGAGGTTAACCGAACTTGTTTCGCCCGTTGCTCAGACAAAACAAGGGGATCTTTCAGGGCTGGGCGCACTCTAACGAGTTTCCAAGAATGCGGGTGAGATCGAAGCCACTCCGGGCCGTTCCACCAAAATTGGGATTCTGGTAAAAGGTGGGGAAGCATACCCCGGGAAGCTATATCGGCTGGGTTCTGGGCTGAGGGTACGTGGAACCACCGGTCGTGAGGAATGTGTCGAAGTGTTTGCGAAACACGATTTCCAACGAAAACCTTCCAGGTGGGGGCCGGATCAGCCGTAAGCCAAGACAGGGCGATCGTAGAATCGGAAAAGGCATACATCCGGGAAATATCTAACTGGGGCAACTGGGGAGAAAGTTGGTGGAATGTTTTAGCTAATAGTTCGGCCGCTAATAATTCAAGTCTGGGAAGGGTTTCGGATTTTAAAGGGGCTATTCTGGCTTTTGCGTTGAGAAGTCGCACTTCAAACTGGTCCCCAAGTTGGATAACTGCATATAGCACGGCCGCGTATGCCAACTCCGAGGCATCGGCGAAACCGGCTATCCAAAACTGGGCATTTTCAAAGGGGATATGTCTTGGAATGGAAATAAGTTGGAGGGATGGCAAATTGGAAGCGAATTCCTGCCAACGGTTACAAATAGAAACCGGTAAATTTTCATCCCAACCAATTTTTGACTGGACAACGGACCGTTGAATAATTCGAGCAGTAACCGCTACCGGTATTATCCATCCCAAGGGGTCATAAAGCAGACCAACCTGAGATGCGAGGTCACGTTTTGTTTTTATGCCGGGTAATTGGGCAACTGAATAGGTAAATGTATCAGCGGAATTGTCCCAGCGTAAGCCGAGGATTTTCAGGGGTTGTTCCACATCTGAATTGAATTCTATAAACCGGGAAGCTGGGACAATGTGATCATCTGGGATATTGCACAACAATTCGGGGCTATTAGCGGCCCACTTACGTAACTGGAACTGAGCGGACCCTAACAAGGTAATAATTTGTTGTCGCAGTTCAATGGCCTGGGCGCTGGTACTGGCACCAAAGAAAAGGTCGTCCACATATGTGGATGTGCGGAAAACATTGGCTGCGTCCATAAGGTGCGGGGGGGCAGTATCGGCCAATTCCCGCAAAACCCGGCACGCCAAGAATGGCGCGACGCCGTCCCATAGGTAACTGTATTTAACTGGTATTCATTTATGGTTCTGGAATTTGGGGGGCGCCAAAAAATGCGTAAAAAATCACGGGAAGGTAGGGTATGGGTAATTTGTCTAAACATCTGTTTAATATCCGCTGTTAGCGCAAATTTATGATATCTGAAGCGGGTAATCACCTTGTCAATACCCAATTGCAACCGGGGTCCAGTGTGAAGCAAATCGTTAAGGGAAAATCCACCGGGCGTTTTTTGTGATGCGTTAAACACCGCATGTATCTTACTGGTAGGGTCCCCTTTCTTGGAAACCGCATGATGGGGAATATAGTATGAGAATTGGGGACTGAGAGAATCGGTAACAAGAGACATGTGCCCCAAGGCCAGGTACTCCTCCATAAACTGGGTATAGGAATTATGTAGCTCCGGATGTTTTTTAAATTTGGCCTCCAGGCCAAAAAATCGAGACAGTGCTAAGTTTCTGGAGGGGCCTAACAGGGATGGGGGTGACTTTAATGGAAGGCTAACTGTGAAACGCCCCCCGGGAGAACGAGTGGTCGTTTTTCGGAAGATTTCCTCCGCCTCTGACTCCTCAGGGGTAAGAGGGGAAGGATCCTCCAAATCATCAAGAGCATACATTTGCTCTAACAACTTGGAAAGCTGGGCATTGGTAGCAAGAGATGTTACATTCCTGGGAACTGGCAGGAAATCATCGAGAGAAGGTTTATTGGGAGGGGCACCAGGGAGAAAAGCATTATCGTGAGAACCGTTATTTATAGGTTGAACAAAATTGGCATCCAAAGGAGTGCATTGGTGTAAATCCGCCGGGGCAACCGTAGATAGTCGAACACGAAGCGGCACAGAAAAAGATTCGGGAGACAAGAAATAATTGATTGGAGGGGAAGAAACTGTAGTCGGAATTGCAGGTTTGGTACAATTCATGATAGTGAAATAATTGGTAAACCGATCATCGGTCACAGCCCTCACTACCGGCGAAACTGGTGAAGAGGAAAAAGGCCGGCGGTGGGCCCTTTGGGGTTTAGGAATGAGACTGGAAGTTAAGGCCAGTTGACGGTCCGCTTCCGAAAACGGTGTGGAAAAATGAGGTTTCGGTGATAAAGACTTGTGTTTGGACTGAACATCCACCACCGAATTATGAGCGGGAGCAAGTTTTACTGGGTGCACTGAACCGGGCGATTCGTTCACAAAACCGTCCCGGGGAGGTTCTAAATTGATAGACGGAGCTGTTTCGAGTTTTGAACGGATTTGAGGGATAGAAATATTCTGAGAACGTTTCAAATTGATAAACTGAGCTTTTTCGAATTTTGAACGAATTTTAGGGTTAGACTCGTTATCCCTCATTGAACTATGAAAGGTAACAGACTTTTTTGGACGGTTGGACGGTTTGTTAAAAGTGACCCAGAGAAAAGAATATCTACTGAGTTGACGACATTAAAATTCGGATCTGCTAGGTTCAACTTCAGAATATCGGGCGACCTGGAAATAGAAAATGAAGCCGACGGGGACGGAGGGGACGGGTCATCGAGCACGAGAAACTGTAATAATCTGGGCGAAAAATAACGTGAATTATACATAGGGAAAATGTACAAGAGCCGAGGTGATACCGTGAATACCTTGAATGACAGAGCCACCCACCCCCCATATGGTGGTATTTGTGGGCATAATTTTCAACTGCGCACGACTTGCAAATTTAAATGACATGAGATTTGAGTCGCTTCCTGTGTCAAGAAGTGACCGGCCAACCGCTCCAGGGTGATTACCAGAAGGTGATAATCGAACCATGGCAGTGGGAACTAATGAGAACCCATCCGGACATAAAAGGGAAGATTTTGAAAACCGGGCTGAACTGGAAAGTGATTTGTCGGATGGGTTTGTGAGATTATAACTCAACTTGGGAAACTGGGAATGAGTAGCGGCTGGCCGAAGAACGCGTCAATCTGAAAAGGTGGGGGGTTGACAGGGCCGGAAATTAGGTTGCGACTGGGAGACATCTGTGGAATGCGTGTTCTGGGATGTATCAAGTGAAAAATCAAATTGATTGTTAGAACCGGAAAGCACAGGGACAGACAAGGAGCGGTTGTTATTAAAAAGGTTACGGTCACTTAACGGAGGGCAAGACCCAGACCGCTCGTCGCCTGACCTATGAGAATGAACTAACGGGCTTACAAATTGGACATCTTCTTGACTATAGGTGGCTTGAACGGCGGGCGACAGGTTGTTTCGTCGAGTCTTCGAGTATCGGTCCGGTTTTTGGCGTACTGGAGGCGGGGACCGTGAACTGGGAGAATTTTGGAAACTTGGAGACTGGGAGCAATTTTTTGAGGTAGGAGACCGGGAAGGTGACTGAGTGGGATGAGAATGAGAGTGACTGGGAGCTGGTAGAGAGGGTTGATAATACACTGCCTTTTTTATGAGATGCTGCGGAATGAAGTCATCTAATCCTCCGAACTGGTGCAAAAAATAGTGATGACGGGGAGTTGCACTGTGAACAAACTCGCCGTGGTCCACAACGAGACGACGAATGGGTCCCATTGAGGCAGTTAGCGCATTCTTCTGTCGATCGGACGAATTCCCAACGGGCTCGCAGAGTGCAAGACAAAAATTCGGGGCATCGGTAGAGTAAATGCCACTGTTTACAAAACGGACACGGACGAGTGGGGCCCACCACTTTCGGGGCAACATGACCGGGTTGAGAAGTGAAAAATTGCTTTTGCTCCGGGCGACGGTGAATATTGGGTGAATCAGTGACGTCACTGTACGAGGCGGGCTTAAGGGCTTGATTGCGAAGTTGCCGGGCTTTTAAAAACTCCAACAGCATCTGGGAAGTGGGTATCGTTTGAGACTGGACAACATATTCGTCGAAAAACTGATTGTGAAAAGCTGGAGGCAAACATTTAATGAGGTGATGATAAGTCATGAAATCCGCAATGTCCTCTGTGTCGACGGATACAACTGAAGCACGGTACGCGAGCGCCGACTGGATGAACTGGTGAAGGGCGGGAGGGCTATCCGATCGAAAAGGAAGGACGGTCTCCCGTTTATCCAAATGGGTAATGGCAATTTTGTATGGATTCGAATGGATGGCTACCAATTCCGTCCAGACATTAGCGAACGTTGTTCCATTGACAATGTGCGGTTTTATCCAGGACTGCAGTTCCGGGCATAATTTTTGCTTGAGCGCCTGCAATTTATTCGCATCCGGGATATTTAATGTTATAATTGAGTCATGGAATAATCGGGCGAACTGGGAAAATTCCAAAATATCAGCGTCATAAATCGGCAAGGTCGGCAACAGTAGAGCGAGTGTTTTCAAGTCATCGTATTTATTATTAGCCGTGGCCGGGCAGACAGGTGGCGATGAACTGGAAGCGGGGTGGGTTAAAACGTCGGGAAATAAACTGAGGAAGGTAACCCTTACCCCTTCAAGGCGCATAGTGACGTAACGACGTAAACAACGCGCGAAGTGACGATGTTTGATATGTTTTTCCAGGGGGAGATCACCAAGGTCGGCAGCCATTTTGTCCAAGCGATGAACGGTTTGGTCGAGCAGGACAGGCTCCCGGTGGCCCCTCGTTGCCTCCACAAGTGAATCCAACGCAAGGAGAAGTTTCAACAAGTGATCCAACATGTTCGAAGCCGATTTGGAAGCCTCGTCGGGCCGTAATTTGGAAAGGATGTCATTAGAAATGTCATCAAACTGGGCTGAATCAATGTCTTGTGAGATCTGGGATAATAACGAGTCGATACTCACTGGAACCGGTGTGACCGGGCGACGGGCGACTGGGTTGACGATTGACTCATTTTGCGACCGCGGTAATCGACGCACGATACACAATTACACGGGTTTCGGCACCAATGTTTGACCGGGGAAGGATTTTAATAAAAAGAGATTGAAACTGGGATAAAATGGTGAACTGGTAGAATATTATAATGAAATAATACAGAGGCGGGAGAGAGCGATTGCTTGTACGAAGGTAGAAAACGGACTAACTGGATGGGCCCCGCGCAGGGCGGCCGTAATCGGAATTGAACTGTTATAATATCACTGGTACACTGCCCTTTTCTCATATTGCTTTCCGGTATAAATGCTTATTGTTTACTGGGTGTGTTGGTGTGTGTGTGTGAGATGACTGGGCTACTGAGGTACTGTTGATGAGCTAAAGGCTCATTGACAGGGCCGAACAGTTCCGTTCGGGGTAGAGTTGGTCCTCGAAGCTCGACGTTACTGTCAGTAGTCTCTAAGGGGTTCAAAATAGGGGTTGAAATTTTCGAACGCCGTAGCTCGAAAACTTTCTATTGAAGGGTATGGTTTTTTTACGTCATTAAATTTTTCTTGAGCTAAACAATTTTTTGAGACCACCCGGAGCATTGTACGTCCAGCCGTTCGTGTGAACCAAAAAGCTTCATCACTAGGTAGCACCTGATTATAATCAAGAATGGCTGTATGAAGTCGAGTTGGTTGTTCTGTGATATTATTTCATTTGATAAATGATGGACTATTGGATTTTGTTGGTAGGTACTTCTGAAACTTGAACAAACGTTGACTTATTATTGATGGGTAAATTAATACACAATGGTAAATTATTACAAACCGGCAAATTATTACGCAACGGTAAATTATTAAACAACGGTGAATTATTTCATAACGGTAAATTATTACACAACGGTAAATTATTACACAACGGCTCATCTACCAAGAAGGGGCTGGGTTTTGTTGATCGGTACTTTCGCAACCTGAACAAACGTTGAAGTATTGTTGATGGGTAAATTATTACACAATGGTAAATTATTACACAGCGGCTAATTATTACACAACGGTAAATTATTATTTCACAACGGTAAATATTATTATACAACGGTAAATTATTACACAACGGTTCATCTACCAAGAAGGGGCTGGGTTTTGTTGATCGGTACTTTCGCAACTTGAACAAACGTTGAAGCATTGTTGATGGTTAAATTATTACACAGCGGCTAATTATTACACAACGGCAAATTATTACACAACGGTAAATTATTACATAACGGTAAATTATTTCACAACGGTAAATTATTACACAACGGTTCATCAACCAAGAAGGGGCTGGATTTTTTTGATCGGTACTTTTGCAACTTGAACAACCGTTGAAGTATTATTGATGGGTAAGTTAGTACACAACGGTTCATTATACTTGACCACGAAGGTAGGTATTGACCATAGAAAACCGTAATCTACGCAGAAGGGGCATCTATTTCACTCCACATCAACAATTTTCCTTCAGAACTTCATTATTTGCGTTTCTTTTTGCCGTTTTAGTTACTGTCATCGACTGAACTATTTTAGCAAAATTTAACTCGTGATTTAGATAGGTACCTAGTAAAGAGTACGGGGTTAGGTACTAACTTACGGAGGGTCTGCGATCTACATAATATGGATAGAATAGTACATATTATATTATATAGACGGGTTATCTATACAGAGAGCTGTGATCTGTAACAGAAGGGTATTCTGTACAAAATAGTAAACCGTTGTGCAGGGATTAGCAGTGTTTTTTTTTTTTGCATTTTCGGATTCTACATACCTTGAAACGTAAACCATCAAATTTTGAGGGGTGTTTAGATTTTTTTTTTCTTTTTCATGCTCGATTCCAATGGTTCACTATTGAAAATAATAAACCAAAACAAAATTCTAACCCCCCTCAAAATTTGAAAATTTACGTTTCAAGGTGTGTAGAATCCGAAAATGCAATAAAAAATTTCTGTTCATACGCCGTACGCCGTACTTACCACTTTTCTTAGTTACCATGAAAAAAAATTGATGAAATTCGGGTTATAGGTTCTGTTCAGGGTCTAGTTGGTCCTCGAAGCTCGGCGTTACCGTCAGTCATCGCTAAGGGGTTAAAAATAGGGGGTTGAAATTTTCAGAACGCCGTAGCTCGAAAGCTTTCGATAGAAGCGTATGGTTTTTTTTACGTTAGTAGGTAAATTTGTCTTGAGCTAAACAATTTTTTGAGACCACCCGGAGCATTGTACATCCAACCGTTCCTGTGCACCAGAAAGCTTCGTCAACTCGATCGTGAATCCAACGGTATAAATCAGGCCCGGATATCATCACTAGGGAGCATCTGATGATAATCAAGGATGGCTGTATGAAGTCGAGTTGGTTGTTCTGTGATATTATTTCATTTATTAAGTGATGTACTATTGGATTTTGTTAGTACCTAACCCCGCACTCGTTATTGCACAACGGTTTATTATTTTGTACAGATCACAGCTCTCTGTATAGATAACCCGTCTATAATATAACATATGTACTATTCTATACATATTATGTAGACCGCAGATCCCCTCCGTAGGTTAGTACCTAGCCCCGTACTCGTTACTAGTTACCTGCCTAAATCACGAGTTAAATGTTGCTAAAATAATTCTGTCTATGATAAACAATTCAATTCAATTCAATTCTTTATTCAAAAACATATTAAGTACATAATGAAGAATATAAGTTGTACAGAATCATGCGAAAACCAAGTTCATGAATGGGCCCCCAAGGTCTTGACGACCCGTCCAGGGGCTGGTTGTCACTGAACTAGCTTATTAGTTTGGATCGATACTTTTAGCTGGAAACAATATATTTACAGACATTATTCAACTTGAGTGGAAAGAAAAAAAAAGTATTTATGAATGGGTATGTAGCACCTATGCCATCCATATTCCAAGATAGTAATTACCTAACACATAACACAGTTACAATTACAAATCAAACCTATTCAAGAAGTCAGTGTGCAGTTCAGATTTGTGCATTTGAAGCAGGTATGCGCCTATTCTTTTTTTGAAGGAATTAGTCGACTGATCTGTTTGTAAGGTAGTCGGAAGTGAGGCGTATATTGTGGGAGGCAGCCATGGAAATTGTCTTGTGAAAAAAATCAGTGGTAGGGCGGGGAACTAGAATTTGACTACCCTCGCATGTTGCTCGGGTGACTCGCAAGACAATGCGGTGGGGTAGACATTTTTTTAATCTTGTGGACACGAAGCAGGGAGCGATAGACAAATATCAGTCTTGGTGGAAGAATATCAAATTTTTTAAAAAGATCATTGATTCGCGTTCGGGAATGCGACCGAGTGATGATCCGAATGAGGGAGTTGCACACAATATTGAGCGAGCGGAAGGTTTGGGCATATGCTCCGCCCCAGAATTCTATACCATATATTAGGATACTGTATACATATGCGTAGTAAACCATCTTTAATGGTTTAAAACCTCAGCGTTGCCTGATTTCAAGAGAGTTGTGAAGGAACGTAACCGTGAGTACACTCGGCATTTCACTGTTGAAACATACAATAGGTACCAATGGTTATCAGGCTGTAGTTCGAAAAACCTTTTATTTTGTTTGCAAGGGAATGTTATGAATTATTTCTAATGAATTTGGAAGATCAATAATATCATAAAATTCCTTTGACAAACAGCTTGCTAAGAACTGCTTCACATTTACATTTTTAGAGGGGGGGGGGGGGGGTGGAATTCATTGCGGTAGCCCCGTCACCAGAGGCACGCTACGCTCCTGGTACTCATCCATGTCGAGACGAGAACAGTAACTAAAATGGCAAAATGAAACGCAAATAATGAAGTTCTGAAGGAAAATGGTTGATGTGGAGTGAAATAGATGACCCTTCTGCGTCGATCAGTGTTTTCTGTGGTCAATACCTACCCTCTTGGTCAAGTATAATGAACCGTTGTATAATAACTTGCCCATCAATTATGCTTCGATGGTTGTTCGAGCTGCAAAATTACCGATCAACATAATCCAGTCTGTTCTTGGTAGATTTATTGCATTTTCGGATTCTACATACCTTGAAACGTAACCCATCAAATTTTGAGGGGAGCGTCAGCTTTTTGGTTTATTATTTTCAATAATGAACCATTGGAATCGAGCATGAAAAAAAAAATTCTTACCCCCCCTCAAAATTTGATGGTTTACGTTTCAAGGTATGTAGAATCCAAAACTGCAATAAAAATATTTCTGTCTGTCCGCCGTACGCCGTACGCCGTACGCCGTACGGGCCACTTTTCTTAGTTACCATGAAAAAAAATTTATGAAATTCGGGTTATAGGTTCCGTTCGGCGTCTAGTTGGTCCTCGAAGCTCGACGTTACTGTGAGCCATCTCTAAGGGGTTCAAAATAGGGGTTGAAATTTTCAAAACGCCTATACCATTTTTTTACGTAAATATTTTTACGGTTTTAAATAGTTCTTGAACTTGCGAGTTTTTTAAGACCATCCGGAGCATCGTACGTCCAGCCGTTTGTTCACAGTAAGGCCCCGAAGTTTGCACCGACAGGCATTTTCGACTCCAGTGTGAATGAAATTGTATACAATTCAAACCAAATCTCGTAACCAGAGACGCGCCCACAATAGGAATTTGTGAATACGGCCAATCATTGGTAGGGATCACCTGATTATATTGGCGGAGTATGAAGTCGAGTTGGTTGTTCTGTGATATTATTTCATTTGAAAAATGATGGCTCTTTTGGAGTTTGTTGGTAGGTAGTGAAACTTGAACAAACGTTGAAGTATTATTGATGGGTAAATTATTACTACGGTAAATCATTACTCAACGGTAAATTATTACACAACGGTTCATTATACCATCTACGTAGAAGGGGCTGGAGTTTGTTGGTAGGTACTTTTGCAACTTTTTTCACTCCTCATCAACAATTTCTTTTCAGAACTTAATTATGTGTGTTTCTTTTTGTTAGGTACTGTTTGTCATCGGCAGAATTATTTTAGCAAAATTTAACTCGTGATTTAGGTAGGTACCTAGTAACGAGTACGGGGTTAGGTAATAACCTACGGAGGGTCTGCGATCTACATAATATGTATATAATAGTACATATCATATTATATAGACGGGTTCTCTATACATAGAGCTGTGATCTGTAACAGGAGGGTATTCTATACAAAATAATAAACCGTTGTGCAGGGATTTGCAGCGTTTTTTTTTTTTTTTCATGCTCGATTCCAAAGGTTTATTATTGAAAATAATAAACCAAAAAGGAGTCAATGCAAAAAAATAGTAATGTAAATAATCATTCCTGCACAATAAGACTTTTTGACATGAAGCTAGGGAATGCTTGAAAATGAGACAGTTGTCTCCCCATTTCCGTCAATAACCTCTTGCAGAGCTGTGTTTAGGATAACGTCGTGCACTGGCGGATTTTCTTTCTTGTACTTTGAGGGACTTTCTGTAACAAGTGAAAGTTGAACCAAGACAGCAACGACATAACAATTGTGTTTTATCCCCCACTTATCCTTGTCGGTTCAACATTTCGAGGTGTACCGCACCTCACCAACGACAGAGAAATTTCAAATATTCGCTCGTTCTACTGCATCACTATTCAAGGTGATACCAAGTTTCCAACGTCTCGTCAGCCTTTCAACCTGACAACACTTATCAAAATCCACGCGTGTGTGTGTGTGTGTGTGTGTGTGTGTGTGTGTGTGTGTGTGTGTGTGTGTGTGTGTGTGTGTGTGTGTGTGTGTGTGTGTGTGTGTGTGTGTGTGTGTGTGTGTGTGTGTGTGTGTGTGTGTGTGTGTGTGTGTGTGTGTGTGTGTGTGTGTGTGTGTGTGTGTGTGCGTGTGCGTGTGCGTGTGTGTGTGTGTGTGTGTGTGTGGGTTGTGGGTTGTGGGTTGTGGAATATGGCTGAGGAATTAATTGTAATCATGTTGTTGAATTCGTTCATTTTCCAGCTGCATTTTTCTATGACCGAAACAACCGTAACCCTCAGCTCTCTTCATTCTTAAGCGCTGAAGATAACATTAAAGAAGAGGAGGAGGAATCAGCCGGAGGCAGCAAAACGAGCCCAGAATTACAAATGGAGAACTGCCTGATCTCGATAAGGAACGTCGTCGGTGGCAAGAAGTCTGACAGTGAGCTCACATCTGTCATAATGAAGGCTAATTATGACGTACAGCTGGCAATCAATATGTTATTTTATAATGAGGAGTCTTCCGACAGAGGTCAGTTGTGATTCATTTTTTAAATTACTATTCATTCCACAGCATTCTTGTAGGAATGTAAAACAGTTACCAAGAGGAATGGAACAGTATTAGCCAGGAGCCAAGGCTGAAATCGGTGACAATCAGGTAGAAAAGGTTTGGTATTTTTTTATTTTTTTTCAAATATGTCCTAAAGGTAAAGTATAAAAATGGACGTCTGCCACTCCGGAGCCGAGTCTTAAAGAAATTACATAAATTTAAATTTTAGGAAATTGCAAATTTTCAACTTACTAGTTGATGGCTTGAACTGAGTTTTTCTCGTTCGTTACCCTCTGTGGACTTGAATTTCACTTGCCTGCCTCACCCATCTCGCTGGCCAAAGTGGGCAGACGAAATTCAAATTTGGGGAATTTGGACCGTTTTTTGTACTTGCTGGTTGACGACCAGAAGTTGAGAGCGAAGTCGACTAGCCATAGACACCAGTGTCTGCCATGCTATGCGTGCTGCTAAAACCATACAACGTATTAGTTGACGTTTAAAACTTTCATCACAGTTGTGAATAACTAGCAAGTTGAAAAAAGCATCGTCTACCATTCATTACCTGCGGCCTTACCTCAGCAGACGGAATAAAAAAGTGGCCATTTATGGGCAAAAATTGGCATGGACAAGTTGAAATCTGAAAACTGGTCACTATAGGTCTGCCACCGAAACTTTGCGTTCGTGTGGCGCCCCCTAGGTAGCGGATCCGCGAACTACTACGATCGAGTCCACCTTCCATGGTGAAACCTTCACGGAAATTGGAGCGGTGAGAAATTTGATGTTCGTGTAGTGGCCGCGCTGTGAACGAAATGGCGTCTTGTGTTGTTTCGAATCGAAAGTGTTTGTTGTCCTAGTTATTTTGCTCTCAAGTTTTTCCTCCCGAGTTTTTTCTCTTATCAAATTTATTTCAACTGTTCGTTATGAACAACCCCCCATCTACGTCTAGTAGGCGAAATTCGTGCAAAGGCCAGGGTAAGGCGCTTCGTCGACAAGCCCGTGAGATTGTGTTCAATGTTGCCGACTACTTCTCAAGAAAAAAGGCAGAAGAGAAGTCTAGGGTGAACGTTTGTCAACTCACAAGTGAAGTGACGGGCATTTCACCCAGAACCGTTAGTACCATTATTGCTGAGGGTAAACGGTCGATCGAGGAGAAAGGGGAAGCTACCTTCATCACTCCCAAAAAAAACCAAACCTCACCCAAAGAAAATACCGCATGACGAGTTTGACGACGCCGTTATTCGTAACAAAATTCGGGAGTTCTACCTGGTCCGGAAGGAGCTTCCAACTGTTGGACGAGTGCTACAATGCCTGAAGGATGATGAAATAATGAGCTGTGGGAGAGAATATCTCCGTCAGCGTATCAAGGCTTGTGGTTTCAAGTGGAAGACCTGCCAATCGAACCGTAAGTTATTGATTGAACGGACAGACGTAGCTGCTTGGCGTGCAAGGTACCTGCATACCATTCGTCAGTTCCGCCGTGAAGGAAGAAATATTGTCTACCTTGATGAGACCTACGTCAACGAGGCTCACAATGTTAGTAAGTGCTGGCAGTCTCCAGATGAACTTGGGGCATTAAGGGTGGGATTGAGGGTGGGATTGAGGGTGGGATTAATAGTCCGTACTTGAGGGTCAGTAGCACTCAAGTATTGGAAGATGAGCCCTCAAGTCACCAATCGGTATTAATAAACCGCACTTGGGAACGTCAGCCCCTCAAGTCTATTCGAGACTCCGCTCCTACAGCCAAATACTCAAGTAGCCGCCATAGGTACCTTGAGTGAGAGTCTTATCAGTTTAGCGTCGGTGTTTCATTGTTATCAGTTCGTTTTCACTAGATTAACGTTAGGAATATTGTTTTCATTACATATTATTATTATTATTATTAGATATACGTTTTACCTTTTTATTTTTTATTAGATACAGATTTACGTTAGGTATATTATTATTCATTGCTACAATGGAATTCGTGAATAATATTACGGGTCTACTTGGTCTTCGAAGCTCGGCATTACTGTCAGTCATCTCTAAGGGGTGAAAAAAAGGGGTTGAAATTTTCAGGACGCCTATACCTTTTTTTACATGAATATTTTTACGGTTTTAAATTTACGAATTTTTTGAGACCACCCGGAGCATTGTACGTCACAGTAAGGCCCCCAAGTTTGCACCGACAGGCTTGGTCCACAGGAGGGTGAATCAAATTGTATAGGTACGTATACATTCAGCCCAAATATCATCACCAGGGAGGAAGCACCTGATTATAATCACGGATGGCTGTGTGAAGTCGAGTTGGTTGTTCCGCGATATTATTCCGTTTGAAAAGTGAAGGCTGTTTTGGATTTTGTTGATAGGTACTTTTGCAACTTGAAAAATCGTTTGAAGTACCTATTATTGATGGGCAAATTATTGCACAACGGTAAATTATAGTACCTACACAGAAGGGGCATCTATGCAGGTAAATTATTACACAACGTTTTATTATTTGCCGTATGCTTCATGAATAACTGCAAATAATTACTGATTGAATTATTGAATCCCGCGAATTGGTAGGAAACTTTAATTCCGGGGCCGGTTCCAGTACTCCATTTAGGGCTTTCCTGGGGGGAGCTCGAGGGTATTGACGCAGAAAACAGTGATCTACGCAGAAGGAGCATCTATACCTACAGGTAAATAGTGAACCTTGTGTAATAATTTGCAGAGGTTTTTGTTTTCAAGGATGACATCATTGAACATTGTTCTTCCTTCTCGGTACCACCTCCCTTAGGACGAACTTCTCGTCTTCGGCGAATATCGTACGTTTCGGTTTATTTTCCATTATTTTGGAAAGGAACGCCAAGCGAAAACCTCGGAAAATGTAAAGGAAAACACACGATAACCTGGTGAAAAGTAACCTCCCTAGAAGAAAACCTCTTCTTCTTCTTTTCTATTTGCTGTCCTCACGGAGATGCGCCATGGTGGATACACAGTTTGAAAGGAAACCTTCTTCATGGTAATCTCAAGTACAATCCAAACTCACTCAGGTAAGTGAGAGTCTCACTCCGTCTATTAATACCACTCCCGAGTTCGTCCCTGACTTGAGGCGCTCAGAGACTTCCGCGAGTGTCAGTGACACTCACACTTGAGATCGGTCTATTAATCCCACTCTAATAGTCAGTACTTGAGGGTCAGTAGCACTCAAGTATTGGGAGATGAGCCCTCAAGTCACCAATCGGTATTAATAAACCGCACTTGGGAACGTCAGCCGCTCAAGTCTATTCGACACTCCGCTCCTACAGCCAAATTCTCAAGTAACCGCCATAGGTACCTTGAGTGAGAGTCTTATCAGTTCAGCGTCGGTGTTTCATTGTTTATCAGTTCGTTTTCACTATAGATTTATAGCGTCGGTGTTTCATTGTTTATCAGTTCGTTTTCACTATAGATTTATAGATTCACGTTAGGAATATTATTTTCATTACATATTATTATTATTAGATATAGGTTTTACTTTTTTATTTTTTATTAGATACAGATTTACGTTAGGTATATTATTATTCATTGCTACAATGGAATTCGACGAATATGATGACAAGTATGACGACTATCTGTGTACAAGTTGCAGTACAAACTGCCAAACACTCTTCGCGTAGTACCGGCCTGTGCTATTATGCACAACATTGGGCTGCGGGAAGGGGACAGGTGGAAATGCGTTTATACATCGACATTTTTCTAATTAGATATTAAATGCTGTTACAAAATAAAATACAATAAAAACAACGCTGTTAAGAAAAATAGAAAAAACGCTATATTTATTTTTCAACAGGTGGCAACTTTGCCATAACTTCTGTTTCCTTCAAACATTTTTCTAGCCAACAGTATCTCATTTTCTTTCTTCTCTATGCCGAATTCTAGGTTCTTTTTTAGCAGATTGTGAAGCACCTCATTTTGCTCGTTCCTACTTTTGGTTTATTATTTTCAATAATGAACCATTGGAATCGAGCATGAAAAAAAAAATTCTTACCCCCCCTCAAAATTTGATGGTTTACGTTTCAAGGTATGTAGAATCCAAAACTGCAATAAAAATATTTCTGTCTGTCCGCCGTACGCCGTACGCCGTACGGGCCACTTTTCTTAGTTACCATGAAAAAAAATTGATGAAATTCGGGTTATAGGTTCCGTTCGGCGTCTAGTTGGTCCTCGAAGCTCGACGTTACTGTGAGTCATCTCTAAGGGGTTCAAAATAGGGGTTGAAATTTTCAAAACGCCTATACTATTTTTTTACGTAAATATTTTTACGGTTTTAAATAGTTCTTGAACTTGCGAGTTTTTTAAGACCATCCGGAGCATCGTACGTCCAGCCGTTCGTTCACAGTAAGGCCCCGAAGTTTGCACCTTTTCGACTCCAGTGTGAATGAAATTGTATACAATTCAAACCAAATCTCGTAACCAGAGACGCGCGCCCACAATAGGAATTTGTGAATACGGCCAATCATTGGTAGGGATCACCTGATTATATTGGCGGAGTATGAAGTCGAGTTGGTTGTTCTGTGATATTATTTCGCTTGAAAAATGATGGCTCTTTTGGAGTTTGTTGGTAGGTAGCGAAACTTGAACAAACGTTGAAGTATTATTGATGGGTAAATTATTACTACGGTAAATCATTACTCAACGGTAAATTATTACACAACGGTTCAGTATACCATCTACGTAGAAGGGGCTGGAGTTTGTTGGTAGGTACTTTTGCAACTTTTTTCACTCCTCATCAACAATTTCTTTTCAGAACTTCATTATGTGCGTTTCTTTTTGTTAGGTACTGTTTGTCATCGGCAGAATTATTTTAGCAACATTTAACTCGTGATTTAGGTAGGTACCTAGTAACGAGTACGGGGTTAGGTACTAACCTACGGAGGGTCTGCGATCTACATAATATTGTGGTAAACCCACTAAAAGTTACAGGTGTTTGTGTAGTTACGTGGGTGTGTGTTCCCGAAAATGTTGTTGTTGTGTTGTGGGTTCTGGTTGTGTTTGCGTTGTGCAATAAAATTGGAGAAAGTTGAATAATTACGTTGGGGTTATTACAGTCATTACTCCGGGTATTACATTTGGGGGCCCGTCCGAACTTCTCGTTCCGGGGGAGGTGAGCTATGCCACGAACCCGCGCGACAGTACGGCAGATGAAGTTAACCTGCTGCAGTTCTGCCCTCTGAATGCGGAGCCGTTACAAGCAAAGGATGACGGAATTCAGTGGATAATTGCCAAGCTGGAAGCCGGGGAGAAGCCAGAGTTGACAACGGCCCTGAGCCCAAGTATTCGCCAATTGATCGCTCGGTGGGACTCACTCGTAGTACGAGGTGAGCAATTATTCCACAAGTGGGAAAACGTTGGGGGAGGGCATCACTTGCAGTGGGTTGTGCCCTCAGCGGATGTGGATAAAGTGTTGACCCAGTGCCATACTAGCCCTGCCGGAGGACATTTTGGTTACTGGAAAACCCTTGCTAAAATTAGATTGTCCTATTTTTGGCCTGGTATGGCACATGATGTTAAGGCTTGGTGTAACACTTGCGTTGAGTGCCACAAAGTGAAAGGGCCGAGCAAGCGCCAGCCAGCACCGCTGCAGCAGTCTGTTGTGGGGGGCCCATTTGACAGAATGGGCTTGGACATTTTGGGCCCATTCCCACTATCAAAGAGGGGCAACCGTTTTGTCTTGGTGTCAGTGGATTATTTTACTAAATGGCCCGAAGCGGTAGCAATTCCAAATCAGGAGGCTCAGACGGTGGCAACGGCCCTGGTTGAACAAATCTTCAGTCACAATGGGGTGCCTTGGGAAATACATACGGACCAGGGCAGAAACTTTGAAGCGAAGTTGATGGAGGAAGTCACCACTATCCTGGGAGCCCGGAAGACAAGGACGACGCCGCTGCACCCTCAGTCGAATGGAATGGTGGAACGCATGAACCGGTCAATCACAAAGTTTCTGGCAATGTTTGTCAAGGAAGAGCAGACTGACTGGGACGAGAAGCTGCCACTGTTTTTATTGGCCTACCGCTCAGCACCCCACTCTACGACTGGATTCTCGCCCGCGCAGCTCCTGTTTGGTAGAGACCTGCACCTTCCTGACTCCCTGGTGCGACCTCCGGCTACAGAACCACCGTTGCCGACTACATCCTACGGCCTTAAGCTCCGTGGCCACTTGGAGAGGGTTCGGGAGTTTGCCCAAGGAAATGCGGGAATCAAGATGAGAGCACAAAAGGAAAGCTACGACCGGCGAGCGAAAGTGCCTCCCTTTGCCGTAGGGGATTGGGTGTGGGTCCACGACCCGAAGCGGGTGAGGGGTCGCTGCCCGAAGCTCCAGCCGCAGTGGACAGGGCCCTGGGTGGTGGCAAAGAAAAGGAGTGACGTGCTGTTCCTGGTGCAGTTGGGGAGGAAACGTCGCCTCATCCATGCCAATAGACTGGCACCAGCGGACGTCAAGCCCGGGGTCGGGCTATTCAAGGAAGGAAAAGGGGGGTAGTGTGGTAAACCCACTAAAAGTTACAGGTGTTTGTGTAGTTACGTGGGTGTGTGTTCCCGAAAATGTTGTTGTTGTGTTGTGGGTTCTGGTTGTGTTTGCGTTGTGCAATAAAATTGGAGAAAGTTGAATAATTACGTTGGGGTTATTACAGTCATTACTCCGGGTATTACAATATGTATATAATAGAATAGTACATATCATATTATATAGAAGGGTTATCTATACATAGAGCTGTGATCTGTAACAGGAGGGTATTCTATACAAAATAAAAAACCGTTGTGCAGGGATTTGCAGCGTTTTTGGTTTATTATTTTCAATAGTGAACCTTCAGAATCGAGCATGAAAAGAAAAAAAAATCGACCCCCCCCCCCCCCCCTCCACCCCTAAAAATTTAATGGTTTACGTTTCAAGGTATGTATAGTCCGAAAATGCAATTGAAAAACGCTGCAAATTATTACACAAAGGTTTATTATTTACCTTGTGCGTAGATCACTGTTTTCTGTGGTCAGTACCCTCGAGCTCCCCCCAGGAAAGCCCTAAATCGAGTACTGGAGCCGGCCCCGGAATTAACCCTTTCACTACCATAGGGACAAATCGGGACATTCTACCTTTGAAAATTCGTAGAGGAGTGAAAAACACTCCGATTTCCGTGCTTCCACGTCCCAGCTGTACTGACAGGTCCCACAAACACGATAGTAAATCGAATGGCCGCCAGAGTACACCACACGTGGCGGCAGGGTAATTTTTATCAGTCACGCTGTGTTTTTCTGCGAGGAAGGTCAACACAAAGTACCACCTTCTTGCAAAGCTTCACCCAGGGTGAAATTCCGTTTTCCCTTTCCGAAAACTGAACGATTGGTAAGTCCATCTATACTACTAACTACGAAAACTAAAGAAAGTTGTTGTCCCGGGGGTTCTTGATACCGATTTTGCATGTTTCCTTGAATCTGTTATCTGTGTTGGATGTTGCTCTTGACTTGGCAATATTGTCTATCTATCTGGTCATTTTGAAGCTAATTACTAGACAGACGACGGTAAAGTAGGTAGTTTTGGTCATTTAGAAGCTAATTACGTACTACTGAGTGCCGATAACCGCAGATACACCAATATACCAGGTACTGTATGGTTATCTGGGGTCAGTCCCAATTTGTCCCAGCTGTATTGTTCCTCCCAAAATTTTATGTGAAATCCTATGTGTATGTATCTGTGTTCTTGTCCGATTAGGAATGTGGTATTTGAGCAGTTCTATGTTCTGGATCTTTCTACGTGTTCCTTCATGGATCTACATGTTTTTGGAGTACCTATCTTCGTTTTCCTCTGTGAATCCATGTGTTCATTGTATTGTTCCTCCCAAAATTTTATTGCATTTACTTGATTTGATTACATACTTGATTTTATTAAATTTGTTCGAACGAATATTACTGTTTTATTGACTTGTATTGCCAAAGGGACTGGTCCGGGACATTCTTGAAAATACTAATGGGACATTGGATAGCACTCCCGAACCAGAGGGACAGGTTCTGGGACATATCTCTACTACCAGTGGGACAACATTTGGTGCCGTGCCCTACAACTGGGACAATTTTGTCCAGGCCCTCTAAAATTCGTCCTAATGATCGGAATGAGTTCAAATTTGATGTGTGTCATACTGAAGCACTCCTAATCGATTACAACACCAAAAATCGGCGGGGAAAATTTCGTATCTCTACGCGGTAGTGAAAGGGAGTTTCCTACAAATGCGCGCGGTTCAATAATTTAATCATTAATTATTTTGTAATTGTTCTCAGTTGATGATATGCCGTGGTATGTTAATGAAACGAAATTCTGTACTGTTTTAAACAAAATTTAATGAGCGTCTTTCACGTGTCGAGTGATGATAAAAGGAAAATAAAATTATGTTTCCATAATGTTCAATAATGAACCCTTGGAACTGAGCAGGAAAAATCAAATTTTAACCCCTCCTTCCCCTTGAAATTTGGTAATTTACTTTTCAAGGTACGTAGATTCCGAAAATGGAACACAAAAGTGTCTGTCCGTCAGCCGTACTTCGCACTTATCTTAGTTAGCATGAACTAATGCATTTTGGTTTGTAGGTCCCGTTTGGGGTCTAGTTGGTCCGCAAAGCACGGCGTTACTGTCAGTCATCTCTAAGGGGTGAAAAATAGTGTTATACATTTCCCGAACTCAGTTGCTCGAATACTTTCAATAGAAGGGTATGGTTTTTAAATTATTGATCGTGAACTAAAGAATTTTTTGAGACCGCCCGGAGCTATGTACGACCAGTCATTCGTTTCACCGAAAAGCTTCGTCAACATGATCGTGATTGAAACTGTATTCATCGAACCCAGATATCATTGGGGTAATGATTTTGGATCAACTGAAACTGAAAGGTTATTGTCGGGCCAATGCGTTTTTGCGGGTGGTTGGTAAGTGTAATAATACCTAAATACCTAACTTGACATAAACAGTTTGATACTTGAGATAGTCATTTTCTGCAACGAATCGCCATTCCATAACGCTTTAGTGATTATGTTTATTGCGACTGGCCATTTTTCAAATTGGCAAAAACTGACCTTTGGATGCAGTATTAAAAGGTCAGGGGTATTACGAGTTACCTCGGTGCTATGTGTAACGGTATAATTTTGACTTCCACGACGTCTAATTCTGACAGATTAAGGTACCTGCTATACATGTTCCTTATGCATTTCGGCTCTCCTTCGTTGGCTCAAACCCATTACTTTTGCATCAGACTTAGCCGTTGGCGTTGTCCCAAACACAATGCTTTTTTGGCCCAAACCCATCGTGTTTTCACAGCATTGGCCCAAACTCATAGCCCCCATTTCAAGGGAACGGCTGATTATAATCACGCATGGCTGTATGAAATCGAGCTGGTGGTTACTCTGGATTTTATGGTTTCCACCAATTTTGGCACCCAAAAACACGAATTAGGCTCGGTTTTTTCAAACAGATTATTTTTGATCATTGATAGTACCATTTAATTGCCTTGATTCACCTGTTGATACTACTTCTAGAGCTATTATACAAATGTATGGTGATCTCACACAATTTCCCAGGTTTTTGACTAGTAAAAAATTAATTTCGGTAGCTTAACCTTCGTTATAACCTCAATCCTTCACTCTTCGGGCAAAATCAACTTCATATTCGGTCTTCCCGCCCTAAAAAAAAAAACATGGAAAACGATACCTCATAAGCTCACGTTCACTAAAACCTCAACAATCCCTCGAAAACCCCTATCGTTACACCCATATTTCTCCCATAACGCCCCTGGGTGTATTCCGATCGGGCTGCCGTGTTTCGGAGCACAACTAGGACCCAAGTGTGTTCCCAAATGGGGACCCAAACTGTGTGCGGAAGAACGACGATGTTAGACCAACATTTAACGTAAATTTAGGGGTGAAACTTTGTTAGAACCTCAATTTTCCACTCTTTGGTCAAAATCGACTTCATATTCGGTCTTCTCGTTCCAAAAACACGGAAAACGATACCTCAAAGCTCACGTTACTAACATGTTACCAAAACACATAAAGTACCTATTTTTACACCCATTTTCACTCCTGGGTATATTCCGATCTGGCTGCAAAGTTTCGGGACACAACTAGGGCCCAAATGGAGCATGCGTGCGAAAGAACGAATTTTTTAGACCGAAAATGAAGCCGGTATACGTGATACGGCGGATGGCGGACGGACATTGCATTTTTGGAATCTGCGCACCTTCAAACGTGAAAGAAAAAATTTGATTTTTGGTTTATTATTCTGTGAATAATACACCTATGTATTCGCTCAGCAAAAAATTTTTATAACACCCCCTCAAAATTTTTTCTTTTCCGTTTCAAGGTGCGTAGATTCCAAAAATGCAATGTCCGTCCGCCGTACGCCGTCCGCCGTATCACGTGTACAGGCTTCATTTTCGGTCTAAAAAATTCGTTCTTTCGCACACATGCTCCATTTGGGCCCTAGTTGTGTCCCGAAACTTTTCAGCCCGATCGGAATATACCCAGGGTTGTTATAAGTGAAAATGTGTAAAAATAGGTACTTTTGGTTTATTATTCTGTGAATAATACACCTATGTATTCGCTCAGCAAACAATTTTTATAACACCCCCTCAAAATTTTTTCTTTTCCGTTTCACGGTGCGTAGATTTCAAAAATGCAATGTCCATCCGCCGTACGCCGTCCGCCGTATCACGTGTACAGGCTTCATTTTCGGTCTAAAAAAGTCGTTCTTTCGCACACATGCTCCATTTGGGCCCTAGTTGTGTCCCGAAACTTTTCAGCACGATCGGAATACACCCAGGGGTGTTATGAGTGAAAATGTGTATAAAAATAGGTAGGTACTTTTGTGTTGGTTTATTATTCTCTGAATAATACACCTATGTAATCGCTCAGAAAAAAATTTTTATAACCCCCCCTCAAACTTTTTTCTTTTCCGTTTCAAGGTGCGTAGATTCAAAAACGCTGCAAAGTCCTTGTCACATGGGTTTATTATTCTATTGGAGTTCTAGAGATTTTTGTTGGCTGTTAAATGTATTGTTTCTTTCATGTGGAATGATTGAAGTAGCTATTTCTGATGATTTCCACCAATTTTGGCCCCCAAAACCTGAAATAGGTACGCTTTTTTTTTTTTTTTTTTTTTTTAAGATCATCTTTGATCATTGGTAGTGGCATTTAATGGTCTTGATTCACCTGTTTACACTTTTTCCAATGTTATTGTACACATTGATGGTGATTTCAGACAGTTTTCCAGGTTTTTGACTCATAAAAAACCAATTTTGGGAGCTGAACCTTTGGTAAAACCTCAATTTCCGCGTCTTTGGTCAAAATCGACTTCATATTCGGTCTTCTCGTCCTCAAAAACATGTAAAAAGATACCTCAAAAGCTCATGTTACTAACATGTTGTTAAAACGCAAAAAGTACCTATTTTTATACACATTTTCACTCATAACACCCCTGGGTATGTTCCGATCGGGCTGAAAAGTTTCGGGACACATCTAGGGCCAAAATGGAGCATGTGTGCGAAAGAACGACTTTTTTAGACCGAAAATGAAGCCTGTACACGTGATACGGCGTACGGCGGACGGCCGGCGGACATTGCATTTTTGGAATCTACGCACCTTGAAACGGAAAAGAAAAAATTTTGAGGGGGTGTTATAAAAATTTTTTGCTGAGCGAATACATAGGTGTATTATTCACAGAATAATAAACCAAAATGCAATGTCCGTCCGCCGTATCACGTGTACAGGCTTTATTTTCGGTCTAAAAAAGTCGTTCTTTCGCACACATGCTCTATTTGGGCCCTAGTTGTGTCCCGAAACTTTTCAGCCCGATCGGAATATACCCAGGGGTGTTTTGAGTGAAAATGTATGTAAAAATAGGTACTTTTTGCGTTTTAGCAACATGTTGGTAACATGAGCTTTTGAGGTATCGTTTTCCATGTTTTTGTGGACGAGAACATCGAATATGAGGTCGATTTTGGCCAAGGAGTGGAAAATTGAGGTTGTACCAGATGTTCAGCTCCCAAAATTGATTTTGTATGAGTCAAAAACCTGCGAAATCGTCTGAAATCACCATCAGTTTGTAGAACAACACTAGAAAAAGTGTCAACACGTGGATCAAGACGATTAAATGGCACTACCAATGATCAAAGTTAATTTGAAAAAAAAAAAAAAAAGATCGTACCTACCTAATTTGTGTTTTGGGGGCCAAAATTGGTGGAAACCATCAGAAATAGCTATTTCAATTATTTCACATGAAACAAACAATAAATGTACTGCCAACATTTCTGTAGAATAATAAACCCCATGTGACAAGGACTTTGCAGCGTTTTTTAGTAACATGTTAGTAACATTAGGTTTTGAGGTATCGTTTTCCATGTTTTCGGGGACGAGAAGATCGAATATGAAGTCCATTTTGACCAAGGAGTGGAAAATGGAGGGTGTACCAGATGTTCAGCTCCCAAAATTGAGTTTTTATGAGTCAAAAACCTGCGAAATCGGCTGAAATCACCATCAGTTTGTATAATAACACTAGAAAAGTGTCAACACGTGGATCAAGACGATTAAATGGCACTACCAATGATCAAAGATAATTTTGAAAAAAAAAAAAAAACGCTGCAAAGTCCTTGTCACATGGGGTTTATTATTCTACAGAAATGTTGGCTGTACATTTATTATTTGTATCATGTGAAATAATTGAAATAGCTATTTCTGATGGTTTCCACCAATTTTGGCCCCCAAAACACAAATTAGGTAGGTACGATCTTTTTTTTTTTTTTTTCAAATTATCTTTGATCATTGGTAGTGCCATTTAATCGTCTTGATCCACGTGTTGACACTTTTTCTAGTGTTATTCTACAAATTTATGGTGATTTCGCAGGTATTTGACTCATAAAAAATCAATTTTGGGAGCTGAACATCTGGTACAACCTCAATTTTCCACTCCTTGGCCAAAATCGACTTCACATTCGATCTTCTCGTCCCCAAAAACATGGAAAACGATACCTCAAAAGCTCATGTTACCAACATGTTGCTAAAACGCAAAAAGTACCTATTTTCACACACATTTTCACTCATAACACCCCTGGGTATATTCCGATCGGGCTGAAAAGTTTCGGGACACAACTAGGGCCCAAATGGAGCATGTGTGCGAAAGAACGACTTTTTTAGATCGAAAATGAAGCCTGTACACGTGATACGGCGGACGGCGGACGGCGGACGGACATTGCATTTTTGGAATCTACGCACCTTGAAACGGAAAAGAAAAAAGTTTGAGGGGGTGTTATAAAAATTTTTTGCTGAGCGAATACATAGGTGTATTATTCACAGAATAATAAACCAAAAGTACCTACTTTTATACACATTTTCACTCATAACACCCCTGGGTATATTCCGATCAGGCTGCAAAGTTTCGCGACACAACTAGGGCCCAAATGGAGCATGTGTGCGAAAGAACGACTTTTTTAGACCGAAAATGAAGCCGGTACACGTGATACGGCGTACGGCGGACGGCAGACGGACATTGCATTTTTGGAATCTACGCACCTTGAAACGGAAAAGAAAAAATTTTGAAGGGGTGTTATAAAAATTTTTTGCTGAGCGAATACATAGGTGTATTATTCACAGAATAATAAACCAAAAGACATCGTAACATTTGCCTCAAAGAGATCGCTTCGGGGATTCCACATTAGAAGGCAGCATTACATGCGGTCAATGTGATTTCGAATAATTATTCCAAGAATGTGATCAAAAATCAAAGAACGCTGCAAAATCCTCGTCACATGGTTTTATTATTTTGGACATACAAAAATGTTGGTTATTCATTTATTGTTTATTTCATGTGTAATAATATTGATATATAATATAGCTGTTTTGGGCAAGTTATCTTCGATCGTTGAACTTGTCATCGATCCACCTATTGATTCTACTCATGTGTTACTATACATATTTTTGGGTGATTAGAGCCATTTTCACAGGGTTTTTACCTATAAATATTGAATTTTGAGGGTTAAAACTTCGTAGAACCTCAGTGCTTTACTCAGTGGTGAAATCAACTTCATATTTGGTACCCTAAAAAACGTGGAAAACATACCTCACCTAAAAAAAAATACCTAATTTTTCACCCATAACTAACACCTGTGGGTGTTTTCTGATCGGGCTGCCGTGATAGGGGACACAATTAGGGTCCAAATGAAGCCTGTGTGCGAAAAAAAAGTTTCCTTAGACCGAAAATTAAGGAGTTTTCGATGACAGTGCAGACGGACGTAGCATTTTGGAATCTACACAAATTGAAACGTAAAAGAAACAATGTTGGCGGGTGTTCCAAAAAAAAAAATTTCCTGCCGAATACGTAGGTGTAGGTATTATTCAGAGAATAATAAACCAGAATGGCAGTCGCAGGTTGAAGAAGTTCCAGAAGTAGAAGGCTGTAGGTAAGCGAACTATAATTCACGTTCCATTTGTTTTTCTCCAAGTCAACTTGTTTGTGTCCTTTCTGTTGTTCTAGGTATTAGTTCAATACCTTTCTTTCAATAAAGCATTATTCACAAGACGATTGTTTTCATTACTTATGCCTACTCGTAATATAATATACAAAATAACTGCAGCATTCATTCAAGGAGCTAAAACAACGCAGTGGTTATGAGAGAGGCCTGAACCAAGAAGCTATTACAGCGTTGCCAAATCTTGTGCCACAGCCTTCTTTAAAGCCAGCCATGGTTTAGGGCGTCATTTCCCCATTTCTACCTCCATGCTTGGATAAACTCCAACCAGAAGCTACTCTACTGACAAGGGAACCTACTAGAACTTCCACCATAATCTCATACAGATGAATCTAGAGGTGACAAGTGAAGAGATTCCAATGACCCCTGTACCCGGAGTCGCAACTCCGTGGAATATTCAAGCAATGTGGAACAATTACTACTGGAATGTCGTACCCCTACCCTAGATTTTTTCTGAGAATGATTCTTGAATTACAGCAATGTAATGAAAGCAATTCTTTGTTCCAGCAGCGCTAAAGCCACAGCAAACTGTCACAGAAAGACGAAGAGGTCAGTGCTGTCTTTGGTTTATCAGTTTAATATTAAATAAACCCATAATAACCCTTCCTCAACTTCAAATCATATCGATCAATCCATTATTATTCTCACCTTTGGTCTTGAAGTAACAAACTGACATCTGTTTAAACTGTCTTGGGTCTCTAGGTAAACAAGTTAAGAAGAAGGGTCCCATAAGTAATCCTCCCAGCTTCAACGTGATCCAATTGTTTAAATCCCAGGTCAACCGAAAAATTGACTTGCTCGGCGCCTCACTCATTGGTCCCGGCCTCAGCAAACGACGGCCAACGGAAAGTCACTCACCCGCTGTTGAACAAACGTGTTTCGACTGTAGGCTATTACCTGTGCAAGAAAGCCGTAGAAATCCCATCGCCCCCCCTATAATCTCGGTCCCTATGAAAATCCCAGATGACATTGTGCCTTTCAAATTCGACGTTCGATCACCAGAAGATGCTCCTGTCATTAAAAAAAACGAGTGAACAAAAACCAAAAGTTGGTTATGATGTACTTTCTAATTCGAGTAATAAAACATTATACTATTAGAATCAGTCCAATCTTGGTTCATTCAGATATTATCCCCATTTGATCACATTGGTGGCAGCAAATTGGTGCGCAATACTGTTACTTCTTCATCTTAAAGTATCCAATTATGATGTAAGGTGCCGAGCATGTTCACTACTGTTCCTGATCAAAGAAGGAGTGGCTGGGTCTTGACAGGAATTGACAATCTGTGCACACCCACACTCCTACTCCCTCCTTCATAGAATATTTATGGAACTATTACAGGCTAGAGCTTCTTTGCACCCTTCCAGATTTGGTGGGATCCACATGTCCACCATTTTACGCAGTAATACAGTACTTATGCAATATTCAAGTATTGATAAATTTTTATACTTCATCCAGCCTGGCGTCGCCTAGGTAATCGACCCTAGGTCCTCCCACTGATATCTTTTGAAGAAGTGACGCTATGGGTCTTGGCTTTGGATTAATATCTATCCCCGAATCAGCAGGCGGTGCTGTTTGAGTGAGCGCTGATACCTAAATGTAAGAGCGACCCTTCGCTTATTTTATTATTATGTGAATAGTTCACCTATGTATTCGCTCAGCGAAAAATTGTTATAAACCCTCTCAAAATTTTTTTACGCTCACGTTTCAAGGTACAGGTACAAACCCATGTCTTATGGGTTTGTTATTCTATTGACATACCTGCAGAAGTGTTGGCTGTTCATTTAGTGTTTCTTTCATGTGCAGTAATTTAAATAGCTATTTTATGATTTCCACCAATGTTTTGGCCCCCAAACAGACGAGTTAGGCTCCTGATTTGACAAATTATCTTTGATCATTGACAGTGCCATTTAATTTTCTTAATTCACCCGTTGATACTGCTTCTAGTGTATCATACTAACTCCTGTTGATTTCAGACGATTTCCCATGTTTTTGAATCATAAAAAATGAATTTTGGGAGCTGAACTTCCGTTACAACCTCAATTCTTCACTCTTCGGTCAAGATCACCTTCATATGAATTCGGTCTTCTCGTCCCCAAAAACATGGAAAACCATACCTCACAAAGTCATGTTCACCAAACCCTAAAAAACCTCGACAAACTTAAAAATCGCGATTTTTCCACACCCCCCCCCCCCCCCCCCCCCATAACACCCCAGGGTGTATTCCGATTGGGCTGCCGACCTTCGGAGCACAACTCTCAATGGGGACCCAAACTGTGTGCGGAAGAACGACGATTTTATGACAAAATTACAGGCTAAAACTTCGTTTGAACCTCGACTTTCCTTTCTTTGGTCAAAATTTTCCACTCTGGTCAAAATCGACTTCATATTCCGTCTCCTCGGCCTATAAAACATGGAAAACGATACCTGACAAGCTCGTGTTGCTAAAACACCAAAACCCTCTATTTGTACATGTATTTTTCACCCATAACACCCTTGCATGTATTCCGATCGGGCTGAAAAGTTTTGGGACACAACTAGGGCCGAAAAGCGCGGATTTTTTAGACCTAAAATAAAGTGGATATGGATCGGATGGCGGACGGGGATTGCATTTTGGTTAATTATTTTCAGTAATGAACCTTTGGAATCGAGCATGGAAAAAAAATGTTAACACTCCCTCAAAATTTGACGGTTTTCATTTCAATGTACATGTAGAATCGGAAAATGCAATAAAAAACGCTGCAAATCCCTGCACAACGGTTTATTATTTTGTACAGAATAACCTTCTGTTACAGATCACAGCTCTCCGTATAGATAACCCTTTATATAATACTAGCTGTGTACCCGCGCTTCGCAACGGTAGAACCGACGCGTGTTGCTGCGATTTAAATAAATGGAGCCAACGGTCATGTATTTTAATATGCCTGTATCCCCCCCTCCTCAACTGATTAGAAACCTTCCCCAATGCCAACCCTAACTGCCTTTAAACCCCCCCCCCCCCCCCCCCCCCCCGTATCCTTTGAACCCTCCCTACCTGGTTAGAAACATTCCTCAATGTTCACACAACAAATTCCCAAAGTTGCACTCCAATTGGTCAAGTAGTTTTGAAATTTCTGTAGACCCCCCCCCCCCTCTCATAACCTGTACCCCCCCTCCCACTAACATCCTGATTGAAGTACCACTTGAGTGTACTCGTCGAGCTGAATCCAGAATCTAATTACAATCGGATTTACGTCCAACCGTTCAAAGTTATTATAAGCATAAACGTCCTCATAGAAGTGATTATAACACGTTTTTTAGTAGTATTTCATTCATAGCGTTTCAACGGATGGACAGATTCAAATGCGGATTTTTCATAAACCTTCCCAGATAAATTCTGCGTCAAATGGTACCAGCCGCAACTTTCTACGTTCAGCCGTTCTCAATTGATGCCGAATAGTTTTGAAATTTCTGTAGACCCCCCCCCCCCTC
>OX940986.1:63662-273662 GCA_954871275.1 Leptopterna dolabrata
AAACGTCCTCATAGAAGTGATTATAACACGTTTTTTAGTAGTATTTCATTCATAGCGTTTCAACGGATGGACAGATTCAAATGCGGATTTTTCATAAACCTCCCAGATAAATTCTGCGTCAAATGGTACCAGCCGCAACTTTCTACGTTCAGCCGTTCTCAATTGATGCCGAGTAGTTTTGAAATTTCTGTAGACCCCCCCCCCCCCCCTCGTAACCTGTACCCCCCTCCCACTAACATCCTGATTGAAGTACCACTTGAATGTACTCGTCGAGCTGAATCCAGAATCTAATTACAATCGGATTTACGTCCAACCGTTCAAAGTTATTATAAGCATAAACGTCCTCATAGAAGTGATTATAACACGTTTTTTAGTAGTACCTATTTCATTCATAGCGTTTCAACGGATGGACAGATTCAAATGCGGTTTTTTCATAAACCTTCCCAGATAAATTCTGCGTCAAATGGTACCAGCCGCAACTTTCTACGTTCAGCCGTTCTCAATTGATGCCGAGACAAACAAACAGACACTGTTTTATTATATGTATAGATACGTACTACTGTTATATACATATTATGTAGATCGCAGACCCTCCGTAGGGTAGTACCTAACCCCGTACCTACTCGTTCCTAGGTACCTGCCTATATCACGAGTTAAATGTTGCTAAAATAATTCTGTCGATGACAAGCAGTAACTAAAACGGCAAAAAGAAATGCAAATAATGCAATTCTGAAGGAAAATTGTTGATGTGGAGTGAAAAAAGTTGCAGACGTACCTACCAACAAACTCCAGCCCCTTCTACGTAGATGGCATAATGAACCGTTGTGTAATAATTTATTGTTGTGTAATAATTTACCCATCATTAATACTTCAACGTTTGTTCAAGTTTCACTGTCTATCAACAAACTCCAAAAGTGCCATCATTTTTCAAATGAAATAATATCACAGAACAACAATATCGGCTTCATACAGCCATCCGTGGATATAATCGGGTGCTCCCTAGCAATGATGATCTCGGGCCAATTCCCGATCGTTAGCGCGTGTTAAGAGGTGTTAAAAAAAATTGTCCCATGCTCGATTCCAAGGGTTCATTAATAACCAAGTTTCTGTCCGTACGCAACACTCCTTAGTTACCAGGAACTAAAATTAATGAAACTTGGTTTCTATGTCCTATTTGGGGTCTAGTTGGTCCGCAAAGCTGGGCATTACTGTCAGTCATATCGGCATAAAATTTCCCAAACGGCCCCCTAGCTCAAAAACTTCTAATAGAAGGGTATGTGTTTTTAAATTGACCTCGAACTGAGGAATTGTTTGGGACCACCCAGAGCATTGTACAACCAGCCGTTCGTTATCACCGAAATCTTCGTCAACATGATTGTGAATGGAACTTTATAAATCTGGCCCACACATCATTGCTAGGGAACACCTGATTAGAATCACCGATGGCTGAATGAAATCCATTTGGTTGTTCTGTGCTATTATTTCATTTTGAAGAATGAGGGCTCTTTTGGGTTTTGTTGAGTTGTGCTTTTGGTTTATTATTTTCAATAACGAACCTTTGGAATTGAGCATGAAAAAAAATTTCAACCCCCGCCCCCTGAAAATTTTATGGTTTCTGAAGGTATGTAGAATCCAAAATGGAATAAAAAAATTTCTTTCCGCCCGCCGTATGCCGTACTTGGCACTTTCCTTAGTTATCATGAACCAAAATTAATTAAAGTTGTTTTTAGGTTGTTAGTTGGTATGCAAAGCTCGGCGTTGATGTCAGTCATTACTAAGGGGTGAAAAATAGGGGGTTAAAATTTCCAGAACACCCATATCTCGAATTTCTTAACATTTTAAAATAGTTTTCGAACTTGGGAGTTTTTCAAGACTACCCGGAGCATTGAACGTCCAGCCGTTTGTTCACAGTAAGGCCCTGAAGTTTGCACTGACAGGCTTAGTCAACAGGAGGGTGAATCAAATTTTATACATTCAGCATAGATGTCGTTGCTAGGGACACCGCAACAATATTGTCCCCAATATTGCGAATGGGGATCAGTGGGCCCCTTTATTGGAGGGGAGGGGGAGGGTGCATCGTTTTGAATGGGCCATAATAGAGAATTTTTGCAGCACCCTCACGCCGAAACGAAACGGAAATGGCGGATAGGGGGACCGAAGTAAGATGCTAACCTTTTTCGGTTCTGTTTTCTTTCCACTTTGGCATCTACCGGCTGGTGAAGTCACACTAACGTTGTGTTGACTTCTCTTTCCTCCATTTTACTCCGTGGTGAACAAAAATATATGTCCACGCATGGGTGTCAAGTCTGGATAAACATAGAAAGACGCGAGGAAGCAGCTGTGAATACGACACTCGACATTTGTTTTACAAAGACAGCAGAAGAAGGAGATGGTAGGTGGTGTTATACAGATGTGAGGTTACATTACCTACGTTTCGTTATCTCAGCAGGACGAAAGCTGACACGGTGAGATCCTGGTATTTTTTGTTGTCACGGTTCATCAAACTTTTCAGTGTCTTAAGTGCGCATGCGCAGCACTGCTTTCGTTTCGTTCGTTTCAGCGTGGGGGGGGGGGGGGACTACCACCGATTGAGATCCCATATAGAGGTTATTGGGAATCGGCCCAGATATCATTGCTAAGGAACACCTGATTATAATCGCCCATGGCCGTATGAAGTCGAGTTGGTTGTTCTGTGATATTATTTCAGTTGAGGAATGATGGGTCTTCTGGATTTTGGTGATAGGTACTTTTTTAACTTGAATAAACGTTATGATTCATGATTAATTAATGATTAACAACAATTAATAATTAATTGTATTATTGAATCCTGCGCAGTCCTGCGCAGAAGGAGCATCTATTCAGGTAAATAATAAACCATTGTGTAATAATTTGCAGCGTTTTTTTAACTTGAACAGCGTCATGCTTCATGATTAACAACAAATAATTAATTATTGATTCCTACGCAATTTTATTAAACTGTAATTCCTTGGCCTGCTCCAGTACTCGATTTAGGGCTTTCCTGGGGGAGCTCGAGGGTAGTTGTTGACCACAGAAAACAGTGATCTACGCATATTTAATTTAGCGAACGGTTTTGCTTCATGAATAAAAACAAATAATTATAGAATTCCTTAATCCACCGCATATTTATGAAATGTGATTGCCCGGCTGGGTCCAATAGTAGATTGAGGGCTCTCCTTGTAGGAGGGGGGGGGGGGGGGGGGGGCACGAAGGTAGGTATTTACCACAGAAAACAGTGATCTACGCAGAAGGGATCTGTTATACAGGTAAATAATAAAGTGTTATGTAATAATTTGCAATTTTTTTTTAAATTGCTTCAAATGAAATAAATGATTAACACAAATAGTGGAAGGTAATTTGATGCAGTAAACATCTTCAGTAACAAAAGACTGGAACTTCTTGACTTGGATATGTCTTATGGCTGGGTTTGGCACCACAAATGCTGCGGAAAAACTCGTAGCCAAGTACAGTAGAGATGGTATAATTCACATCATAATACGCTTCATACTCACATTGTGATATTAACGGCTAATTGTTGTACCCTTGAATATTACCTATATAAATAAGCCGGTTACACACTGCGAACTTATATTTGGTCGGTCGACAGAGGGCATTTAAAATATCTGCCCTCGTTTCCTCTTACTCTGGGTACCTTGCAATAGGCAGACCTGGTTAACGAGTATCCACCCTACAAGAGGATGTTTAGGAATGTGAATATGATTAAATGGACCATTTGCACGTATTTATTTTATTTTGGTTTATTATTTTCAATAATGAACCATTGGAATCGAGCATGAAAAAAATTCTTACCCCCCTCAAAATTTGATGGTTTACGGTTAAAGGTATGTAGAATCCAAAACTGCAATAAAACGCTGCAAATCCCTGCACAACGGTTTATTATTTTGTACAGAATACCCTCCTGTTACAGATCACAGGTCTCCGTATAGATAATCCTTCTATATAAATTCTACACACATTAAGTAGATCACGGACCCTCCGTAGGTTAGTACCTAACCCCGTACTCCATACTAGGTACCTACCTAAACCTTTGTGTAATAATTTACCTGTATAGGTTCCCCTTTTACGGAGATAGAATAATGAACCGTTGTGTAATAATTTGCCCATCAATAATACTTCAACGGTTGTTCAAGTTGCAAAAGTACCTATCAACAAAATCCAGCCCCTTCTTGGTAGTTGAGCCATTGTGTAATAATTCACCGTCGTGTAATAATTTGCCGTTGCGTAATAATTTGCCATTGTGTACTAATTTACCCATCAATAATATTTCAACGGTTGTTCAAGTTGCAAAAGTACCTATCAACAAAATCCAGCCCCTTCTGGGTGATGAGCCGTTGTGTAATAATTTGCCATTGTGTAATAATTTACTCATCACTAATACTTCAAGGGTTGTTCAAGTTGCAAAAGTACCTATCAACAAAATCCAGTCCCTTCTGGGTAGATGAGCCGTTGTGTAATAATTCACCGTTGTGTAATAATTTACCGTGGTGTAATAATTTACCGTTGTGTAATAATTTGCCATTGTGTAATAATTTACCCATCAATAATACTTCAACGTTTGTTCAAGATTCAGAAGTACCTACCTCCAAAATCCAATAGTCCATCACTTGTCAAATGAAATAATATCGCAGAACAAACAACTCGACTTCATACAACCATCCTTGATTATAATCAGATGCTCCGTAGTTATGATATCCAGGCCGGATTTATACCGTTTGATTCACGATCGTGTTGACGAAGCTGCTGGACGTACGATGCTCCGGGTGGTCTCAAAAAATTGTTTAGCTCAAGACAAATTTAATAACGTAAAAAAAACCATACCCTTCTATCGGATGTTTTCGAGCTACGGCGTTCTGAAAATTTCAACCCATATTTTGAACCCCTTAGAGATGACTGACAGTAACGTCGAGCTTCGAGGACCAACTAGACCCCGAGCGGAACCTATAACCCGAATTTCATCAATTTTTCATCAGCTGTGATATGTAACAATGGTAAATTATTACACAACGGTAAAGCCCAGGCGAGAAGGGTGAAATGACCTAGGGACCTCTGTAATCTTTGAAAAATAATAGAAAAAGAACTACTTACTACTACTTAGAAAAAGAACTACTTATCGGACGGTTGGTCTCAAAATTTCCAGGATGGAATCTACTTTCATTTAAAAAATAATATAAACTGGTTTCGTGATCCATGCAAATAGCCCATTCTGCCTTCACTCGGTCTGAAGACATATCCATGTTCCTATATACCTGCTTCTAGAGTTGATACTCGTTAACCAGGTTTGCCTGGTGCATTTATTTATTTTATTTTTGGCGCGATTGGTGTTGGTAAAGTTGTCTTGGTATACCTTACAAGTTCAGAGATCCAAAACTAGTTAAGCTCAGCATGGTGCCATGTTACTTATCACTGGCGATATCGTTACACCAAAAAAACTAAACTGCTAATTCCAAGTGTCCAACAGAATACCCCCAGATTTTCATGTCTGCAGACTCATTCGAAGGTTTTTTATTTTATTTTTTGTTATTTTTTTAACACCTAGTGACAACTGCCCGAGTTCTAGTTGGAGAATCTTCAGTTGGAGTATCCACCCTACAAGAGGATATTTAGGAATGTGAATTTGGTTAAATGGGCCGTTTGCACGTATTTATTTTATTTTTTTAAATGAAAGTAGATTCCATCCTGAGAATTTTGAGGCCAACCGCATGCTGCTACAATAAGCAGTTCTTTTGGCAACTAGGAACGATTTATGTAACTCAGGGCCACGGGCTCAAGGCACAAACCCATTTCAGAAAAGTCTGAGACCTGACATTTCAAAATAACCGTTCATATGCCTCTTTTTAAGAACTCCGGGCATCGATTAGACTGAATGGAATCCTCGACGTCTCAAATTGATTGTCTCTACCAGGAGTTCACGTGGTTGCTTTATCCTCTTACAGAATTCTCTCCTCCTCCCTCTAAGTTATTATCGATATGTTATAGCCGGGTTTATCAACTACACCTACAATGATTTTTCCACCAGCTCTTGGTTCTACTCAAGAAAGTGCTGCTCCTGTTGTGATGATTGTGTCAACTCCTGACAAGAGTAATATTATCAAAGGATTCAACATAGAAGAAAACGAATCTTCAAAACTCAGTGCTGCAGGTAAACCATTAATGTATCACCAGTTGCGATCTTTGTAATTGGCCCACATTGCACTCTAATATTCACCTATTAGTAGTAGCAGAGGAGAAGAAAGAAAAAAGCCCTACACCTGTGGTAATGGGAACACCTGTTGGTTGTCGAACGCCAGTTGGCAGTAGGACCCCAAGAGGCCCATCTCCTGGTCCTGGCGTTGAAGGAACTCCTAGTAGCAAATCTTCTGATTTCAGATCCCTGAGGTAAAAATTCTTCTGAGTGGCCATAGTGACGTTCTACGGAGAAATCTCTATGTTCCAGTATTTCTCTTATAACATTTTGGAACAGCTACAAAACCCTATTCCAGTTCTTGCTTACTTTACTGGTATTGTTGGAATAATTTTGCCAGATTCAATGTTACAAGAGTGGGATTTAGTTTATTATGGAACTTTGGAACTTGATCATCACAGTGATTTTTTTTTTGAGATGCTCCATGGGACTGGAACTGTTGGTTGAATTGTTTCCAAATTGTTCTATTTAAATGACAGGTAGCTTTGATCGATGTCGTGCTTTACCAATGCTTCATATGATAACAAGACAGCTTGTGGAAACGTAAATGCGGATCTTATGTCCCACTCATATAGTTACTTCAGGTGTAATTTATTATTTCAGTAATACTACTGTTGAAGTATCCACCTGGAGCAAACCACTCCAGAAAAAAACTGCATACCTACCGCAAACAGTTTGTGTGACAGAATATATCAACAGGCTTCAGAATTATTTATTTTATTATTCTTCATATAAATTTACATACAATAGATCCCAGACTTCTCCATGGTATGATTAGGCTCCATGGAACAGAAGTTAAAGCTGTAGCATCACACCCCTAAACCACTATTTATCTGTTGGACAACCATCTTGAGGAAATGCAATTTCATTCATTCAATCCCTCCTGGTGCTTTTTACTTAACAGAGTTGGTGCCAGAGCAGAAGAAAACTACAAGACTGATAGAGGTGATATGAAAAGTCACCTCCACATGGTAGTCACGGGCCATGTCGATGCTGGAAAAAGCACGTTGATGGGGCATGTCCTCTTCAAACTGGGGCTCGTAAATTCCAAAACGATACACAAGTACGAGCAGGAGAGTAAGAAGCTGGGGAAACAGTCGTTCATCTACGCGTGGATCCTCGATGAAACTGGCGAGGAAAGGTGAATTTTCTCATTTGAAAAGTCTCTTCAGTATTGTCAGGCTTTGTTTCTTACTATCCCTCCTCCTTTACACAAACAATCATCATTGGTTGATTGAGGTTGTGATAATTAACCACTGAACTATACCATGGCATGTTGACTTAATTTGTGGAATGTTGGTTTCTATTTTGTAGGTCTAGAGGTATCACAATGGATGTAGGCCAATCGAAATTCGAGACAAAAACAAAACTCATCACGTTGCTCGATGCGCCAGGCCATAAGGATTTCATCCCCAATATGATCACTGGTGCAGCACAAGCCGATGTGGCACTATTGGTGGTCGATTCAACTACAGGAGAATTTGAAACAGGATTTGAAAGTGGAGGGCAAACGAGAGAGCACGCTCTGCTGGTTAGGTCTTTAGGTGACTTTAATTTCATTTTTCTTCATTAGTTTCTGTAAATCACAATGGTCTCTGGCGATGGAACAATTGATGTTTTGTTTCAGGTGTCAGCCAGTTGTGCGTCGTCGTCAATAAATTAGATACGGTTGACTGGAGTGAAGAGAGGTTCAAAGAGATATGTTCAAAATTGGGCATGTTCCTTAAACAGGCAGGATTCAAAGAGAGAGATGTAACTTTCTTGCCTTGCAGTGGTCTAACCGGTGAAAATCTGACTGAAAGGAGTAACAACGCTGTACTCAGAAAGTGGTACAACGGTCCGTGTTTAGTCGAAGTTATAGGTAAGTGTACGCCCTTTCTCTATCCATAGTGGCGAAAATGCATTCTAATATATCCTTTAAAATGCCGAAGTTATACAAACGAGTTATTCATTTCCCAGTTGAGATCAGTGAAATCCCCGTGACTTCAACATATATGATACCTTCTTCATCTCATCTAATCTCGTCTCTCATGTATGATTTAGGGAGTTAGGTACTGACGCTAACCTAATTTTCTGGTGCAGGACAACTGGTATTACTCCCATGTTCGTGTTATATAGGAATGGAAGTATGGTGATACCATCAAAAATAGGTGTTCGAGAAAACTATGGAATCATGTTAGGGAGTGCTCATAACTAGTCTAAACGGTTGTCTGCTTGATGTCACTGTACGTATGTATGCATTCGTATGTTGGAACGTATGTTTAAAATAAGGTTTTACGTTTCTCAGGATATGGGACGAAGCATAATAAAGTCACTGGTGATACCCTTTTTGGTTCTGGCATTTTTAAATAGTTCGATTTTTTTCCTGAATTTTTGAGACCATCCGGAGCATTCTATGATGTTGCCATAAAATGTTCTATACAATTTGCAAGGGCAGGGTGTGTGCAGGCATCAAGCTATATTAAGAGTGCACATCAATGTTACCCTGGTAGCTGGACGGTATAGCTCAGTGGTCTAACCAACGATCTGGTTTGCTAAAGTTCCCGAGATCGAAACTATACTGGGACTGAATATTTTTTCACTCCACATCAACAGTTTCCCTTCATAACTCCATTATTTGTGTTTCTTTAGGTAATTTTAGCTACTGTTTATCGTCGACAGAATTATTTTACCTACATTTTTAACACGTGATTTAGGTAGGTACCTACCTAGTAACAAGTACAGGGTTAGGTACTAAGGTATGGAGGGTCGGCGATCTACATAATATGTATAGAATAGTACATAATAGAAGGGTTATCTATACAAAGAGCTGTGATCTGTAACTGAAGGGTGTTCTGTACTAAATAATAAACCGTTATGTAGGGATTTGCAGCGTTTTTACTCTACACTGGACCAATAAGTGTGATTAAATATGGACAAAAATGTTGTAATAATTAAAATCGAATTTGAAAATCGGGAGAAGGGGAAGCTGCACCAAACACGCTGTGATTGGTTGACGAGCGTGTGACCTCACAGTTCTCTAATCCCCAGGGGACAAGGCGATTTCTACGTGTGGTGATCGGCTGCTCCCCTGATACAATCTTATCTCGTAACAGGCCGAGTCTGATCGACCTCCCAGAGCGGGGACCCCCGACCCCCCTCTGGGTCCTGTACCAGGGGTATAAAAGAAGTTGTAATTCGATAATAAAACACTCAAGTCACAAACCGACCTACCTAGCGTCTCGTGTACTTTATTCATCCTCAGCTCCCGCTGGATCACTACACTGGTGACTACCGACGTTCACGCACCTTCGCCCCGGCCTTCGCTACCGACTCAGCTACTCGCCTCCTGCGATCCGATCCCGGCTTCGCAACGGTGCTTTTCAGGTTCACAAGGGTGACCGACGACGTCTACCCGCGCTCTCGCTGCACTCGTCTCTCCTCACGAGCCCCCACTTCGCCGGGCCAATCAACAGGCCAATCAACGGACTGCCACTTCCCCGCCCCACCCCCTCACTGTCTATATAACGCGAGCGGCCGCCAACAGAATCATCATTCCTCTGTTGCAGATTTTCCGGGTTGGCGCCTAAGAAGAAGAAGATGGACCCCAAGCCTAGGAAACCGGCGGAGCCGGCACCTCTCAAACTGCGGCCTTTCGACCCGGCTTTCTCCCATGTCTGGTTCGCACAGCTCGAGCTCTTTTTCGCCCAGGAGGGCCTAACCACACCGGAGGCCCGCTTCACCCGCGCCTTCCTCGCACTTGAGCCCCGCTAGGAGGACCTCTGGGCAGATATCGCCGCCTCGCACGCCGCTAGTTACCGGACGCTGAAAGATGGGCTCATCACAGCTCATGCACCCTCGGACGGCTCCCAGCTCGCCGCTCTGCTTCAGCCCTCGGTCACGGATGAGCTTCCTTCGGCCCTCGCCCGGCGCCTGCGCCGTGCCCTTCCGTCGGAGACGCCGACCTTGCTCCTCCGGCAACTTTTCCTCCAAGCGCTTCCTGAGAGCCTCCACCTTCATGTCGCGGCCCACGACGACCCGGACATTACGAAACTCGCTGCGACCGCCGACCGACTCATACCCTTCCTACCTCCTCCTCGTGTGGCAACCGTCGACGAGGAGTTACAGGTGGTCCAGCATCGCCGGCAACCGCGGCCTTCAACGCAGCGACAACCATCCCCGCACTGGGCAAACCAGGGCCTCTGCTACTACCTGCTGTGCTCTTCATTCGAATGATTGTAACCAGGCCTTTAAGGCCCATAACAATCGTTGCTGGCTGTATTCCGCTTCCTTTGGTTCTAAAGTGATACTATCACTCACTCTGCACAGCAGGTCTTCGCCGTCCTCCCACTGCGCTATTGGTCACCCCTGTTTTATCAGGGGGTCCAGGATGGGCCAAGTGGAGGCTGCGCAGTCGGGATTCTGGGAGGGGGCGGACGCTGGGCTATTCTTTGTTATTGGTGGCGTATTTCACCAATGCCCCATATTTCGTGCTGGATCTTATTGTATCCTGACATTGCGTCCTGTCGTTGATAGCTCGGCCTCAGTACTCCCCGCCTCTTCTTTTAGCATGCGGTTCTTCCATCATTGGCAGGCTTTTTGTTACTTTCCCTCTTGCGGCTCCGGTTCTTCAAAATTCCACTTTTCCACACTATGTACACATAACCTTTCAGTCAATAAATTACTTTCATACCGACAATTACATAAAGACTTATCCATTCATACACCATCCAGCATTCCAGACCGATAGGATGGGGAGAACCTACCGGCCCCGTGCCCACCCTACCTAATATGGCGTCCTGGCACCCGTCAGTTAGGGCTTTCTTAGGCCAGGAGGCCGACAGCCCTAAGAAAATAAACAAAAGAAAATTAATAAAATGCTGAAAATGAAAAAACTAACAAAATGATGAAGAGGTTGCTTGCTGCCTCCCCGAGGCCAGCAGACTCCCCTCATTCATTGGTCCCCTCATTCACACACACATGCACGCACAAAACACTCATCACAAACAGGTTCACTCTTTACATCACATTCATGCTATAAATTACTTTCGCTCACACACAACACATAATCACATATTATACTAACCTAATATCACAGAGCTCTCGCAGGAGGTACTTTTATAAATATTCCCCCCTGCCCTAATGCTGTATGCCTTAACCTAATATCACAGTAGTCTATGGGAAGTACTTTTATAAATATTCCTTGCCCCATTGCCTAAATCTACGTGCTACTAACTTGACTAGCCATTTCGACTCCCTCTCCTCTCCTCAAGGTCCAATTTCGCACAAAATCTGCAAATCGCTCATAAGCCTCTCTGCCATCTATCAGTTGCTGCAGGGGTCCTCTGAAAGTTGCTGCGCCACACATACGTGTCCTTAGGTCTCCGTACTTTGGGCACTCTCACACCACCTGCCCGGCCGATTCACCCGCAGTCCCACAAGGGCAATCAGGACTGTCTCGTTTTCTGAAAAAGTGCAGCTTCTCACTGAAGTTTCCATGCCCCGTTAGTAACTGGGTCACATGGTATGATGGCTGCAGATGGTGGCATGTCATTCTTTCACGCACATTGGGGAGGAAACTGTGTGTCAGACGCCCTTTCAAACTCAGGTCCCACCGTTCTTGCCATTCAGTCATGATATAGCTCTGCATCGCTTCTATCTTTTTCTTATTTCCTGACTCCAGGGCAGCAGCACCAGTGAGTCCACTTTTAGCCTCCGCACATGTGCGATCCGGCCATCTCAGAGCGGATGTAGCTACCCTAAGATCCAGCAGAAGATCCAGAGGGGGCGTCCCTGCCAAAACCTGCAAAGCTGCTGTGGAGGTTGTCCTATAAGCCCTTGTCACTGCTAGTAGAGCTGCTCTCTGTATCTGAAGCACCTTGTTACGCATTTCTTTGTTGGGCCTGTCCCACCATGTTGGGGAAGCATATGTAATGGTCGGCAGGAAGACTGTTTTATAATATGCCATGCGCCTGTCGAAAGTTACTCCCCATCCAGCCCCCGACAGACCAGCCATCATACTGGAGACCCTCACCCCTTTAGCAAATAGCATGCTAACATGGGAATTACACTTAAGTCCTTGGTGTAAACACACACCAAGGTACCTTGCTGTGGATGATGCTTCCAGCCTGGACGAACCCACCGAAAATCTGGTTGGATGCCTTGCCTGGCGTCTCCCCTCCCACGGAACACAATTGCTTGGGTTTTGTGAGCTGCCAGTTCCAGCCTGGCCCCAGAACACCACTGCAGTATCTGGTCAGAACAGTCTATTGCCAGATCAAGCATTTCCCGTCGTGTTCTCGCCTCTATCAACACCACCAAGTCATCCACATAAGCGATGGAGAATATGCCCCGGCCATCCAGTAGACGCAAGAGACCGGAGAACACCAGGTTCCAGGCGGCAGCTCCAAGGACCGAACCTTGAGGGCATCCTCTTGTAATTTTCGTCCTGACCTGGCCTGCAGCGCAGTGTATTTCGGCGAACCTGTCAGAGAAGTAGCTACCCAGCAGTCTATAAATATTCCTGGGAATTCCCAGATCCTGCAGCTCACTGAGCACCAATGGCCACCACACTCCATTGAAGGCTCCAGATATGTCGAAGAATATGGCCATCACATGTTTTTGGGCTGAGCTCTTCACCCTCCTGAGCAGTAGGCATATGGCATCCTCAGTGCACCGTCCAGCAGTGCACCCAAACTGCCTAGGGTGTGCAGCCCGTGCCAATGGACCTGAGATGGTGAGGAGGACCATTTTTTCTAATAGTTTTCCCTCAACCGGTAACAGACTTATTGCTCTGTACCCTGAGCTGTCAGTTGGGTCCCTATCTTTTCCTTTGATCAACGTTTTAATATTGGCTACCTTCCAGCAAGATGGGAAGCATCCCTCGTCCAAAGCACTATTAAATATGTCGAGGAGAGCAAGTCTGTATGCTTCTGGAGCCTCTCTAATCATGGCCACGTCGATTCCATCCTTTCCTGGAGCCCTGCCCCTCTTGAACGTTCGCAGGGCCTTATCCAGCTCCACCGTGGTCCATGGGGGAGCATCAGCTGTATTTGGCAGAATTTTACATTTATCCCTGATCCTCTTATCGCCAAATGTGTCATGCTGGAAATCATCTTGGGGAAATGTTTGCGCGAGGTAGGTCTTACAGGCATCCAGAATGTCAGTGGCATATTGATTTCCCTCACGTATTGAGCCCAGTCCCCGATCAGGCGTAGTTGATCTCCTCAATATCCTGTATGCCAGCCCCCACTGATCCTCTTCTGCGTTGGTGGTGACAAATCTCCGCCAGCTGGACCTCTTCGCCTTCCGCACTATATTCTTCATAACTCTCTTCTCCTGGCGGTAGATGCGCCGTTTTGCAGCACGTTCCCAGGCAGGGCATCGCTGGGACCTTCGCTTCGCTCTACACATTCTCCTTCTCTGTCTGGCAATGTCGTCACACCACCAAGGGGCTCCGTCATTCTGTACTCTCCTCTTCTTTTGTAAAGTGGCTTCTGCCGCTGTCAAGATGGTCTGGGTGAGGTCACACAAATTATCCTCCACCTTCTGTCTTGGGTGGCCTTCGCTCACTACGTAATCCACCATCAGTGATGACAGCTCAGCTTTGTATCCTTTCCATTTAACATCATTTGTCCTGTAGCGAATCAATTGGGGCCCTGCATCCTGGGAACTTGGCACCACATTTATGCAGATCAGGGAGTGGTCACTTGTAGTGTCAAACCTGCTGCTCCATCCCCCGACCCACGCTTCGCCAGGATGGGATGCCATGCTCAAATCTATGTATGACTCTCCCCTTGGCCCAGAAAACGTAGGACCCTGCTGTGGATCGTTAAGCAATTCAAAGCCAGCTTCAAGTATGAATGCTTGTAAATCCTCACCCCTCCTGTCATTTCTGGCAGAGCCCCACGCTATGCCACTGGCGTTGAAATCGCCAAGAATCACAATTCTTGCTCCATGCAGCTGTCTCATCACGTCAGCGAGGTGGTCCAAGTGAGGTCGATGGTCATCCGCCGGAGGAACGTAAGCACTGACGATTACAAATTTGTGACTGTCCAGCCCCCTACATATCGTCCCGAAACGGACGGTGACATTTGCCCCGTCGGAGACTACCGGGCTCTCAACAGACTCACCGTCCCTGACCGCTACACAGTACCGCACCTACACGATTTTACAACAGCTCTTTTCGGGATCACTGTTTATAGTACGTTTGATCTCGCTCGCGCCTTCTTTCACTGCAAAATCAGCGAAAAGGATGTCCCAAAAACCAGTATCCTGACTCCTTTCGGTGCCTACCAGTTCAAACGTATGAACTTCGGATTACGAAACGCGGCACAAACTTGGCAGCGGTACATGGACCACGTTCTTCAAAACCTACAAATTTGTCCTCTCGATGATCGATCGGGCGACGGGTTGGTTCGAATGCGTGCTCCTCTCGACAATAACGGCAGAGAGCGTAATTAACGCCCTTCACAACGCCTGGATCTCACGGTTCGGCTCTCCGGCGCACCTCACAACCAACCAGGGCACACAGTTCACATCCGCCGCCTTCCGCTCCTTCTGCGATGCGATGGGGACCGAACTACATCACACGAACACCTATCACCCCCAAGCCAACGGCCTCGTGGAACTCTTACACCGTGTCCTGAAGGACGCCACCGTTTCCACTTCCTCGTCACGGACCTGGGCTGCGGACCTCAACGGCATCCTCCTTGGCCTCCGCAACAGGCCTGGCCCCGATGGGTACTCCCCCTCTCAACGGCTCTTCTCTGCGACACCTAGGCTGCCGGGGGACCTGTTTACACAGCCGCCACCTGCCACCGTACCCCTCCTAATGCACAACTCGTACCGCCAATTCTCCAAGGCGTATCTGCCAACCACACTCCATCAAGCCACACATGTCTTCGTGCGGGTAGATACGCCTAGGGGTAAGCTTGACCCTCCCTACGTTGGCCCCTTCAAAATCCTCACAAACGACAGGAAAACACCGGCCCCGCCTGCCGACCGCCACAACCCGACCCTCGCCTTCTCACGGACTCCACAACACGCTCCAACTCACGCTCCACAGCTCACTCGCAGCCTCTCACACCCATCAACTGTCACATCAACGGCAAGACTCGCCGTCGCTCGCATGACCTAATATAATTGCAGTACTTTACTTCAATTCTGGGGGGAGCGGTGTGGTGATTGGCTGCTCCCCTTATACAATCTTATCTCGTAACAGGCCGAGTCCAATCAACCTCCCAGAGCAGGGACCCCCGACCCCCCTCTGGGTCCTGTACTAGGGGTATAAAAGAAGTTGGAATTCGATAATAAAACACTCAAGTCACAAACCGACCTACCTAGCGTCTCGTGTACTTTATTCATCCTCAGCTCCCACTGGATCACTACACCATGATTCTTACCAACTAACAACTGCGTTCATGTAACGCAGTTACTAACGCGGTAAAACTGTCCTTGTTATTGGACAGTTTTTGTACTTCCCGTCATCTTTACACGTTCAACCGTGGAAACGCTGATACGGGAAGACGGACCAATGAGCTTGAAGTATTCTTTACCCGTAACGTGTAGTTCTTCGCGTACACGGGAAAGCTACTTCTTCGCGTGCACGGGAAGAACTACACGTATACGTGTAGAGAATGCTTGAAGCTCATTGGTCCGTCTTCCCGTATCAGCGTTTCCACGGTTGAACGTGTAAAGATGACGGGGAGAACAAAAACAGTCTATTTTCCGCGATGCTTCAACATCTACACAACAGAAGTGACAGCCGCGCATTACCATACTGTATAACATAAACAAAATACCTCGAAGAAGAAGAAGAATCACAACAACAAAACAAAAACAAAGTTTAAGGGATTGTGGATGCTGAAATCAAAAAATGTCGTACAAATAGTATTGTACTGCGCCAACTCAACTGCTAAATCGCCCGAAAAATGGTTCATTGTTGTGCCTACTGGCCAACAAAAGGCCAAAAGTGGTTTGACCTGATTAGGAGAAAAGGCTGTAATATCACTCACCTTTAAATCTATGTAAGTTTGGGGAGATCATCTTAATGTAACTGTAGGTATGAATAGTTACTAATATAGGTTACCTGACAGTGATCAAATCTCTGTCATACCTTTGCTTTTCGTCGATGTATATATTTCAGGTAGGACAAGATTAATCTTCTTTTTTGTTTCATTGCCACGTACCTGCCGAAGGAAGAAAAACTGTGTGTGCAGAAAGTTAAAAAAAGTATCCTCCAAAATCAATAACTAAACATCCTTTAGGTTTGTTGTAGGTATTTCATTTTGTAAATGAAGCTTTTTCCACCTATAAACAGCATTTCGCAGGGCTTGTCATTTTCTAATGAGCAAAAAGTACCATACATTTGAGTGTCACCAAACGTTTGTGATACCATCCACTCCCAACCACTCTGAGCTTGCAAGTAGTAGAATGAACGGTTGACTGCGAAAAATATAATGGATTTTATAGAAAATACATAGTTGTTAGGCAGGTAGGTGAAACCTACCTACCTACTGTTCGAAGATAGAAAGAATCTGTCAAGGTTAGTCTTTTCTGAGGATTTTTAACAGCAATGTTGGGAAGTTCCACTAAAAGAACGCTGTAGCTCGAAAAATTTCAACTGAAGGGCATGTTTTTTTTAACGTTTTTGAATTGATCTTGAACTAGAGAATTTTTTGAGAGCATTGTACGACCAGCCGTTCGTTTGCACCGAAAAGCTTCGTCAACATGATCGTGAATCAAACGGTATAAATCCGGCCCAGATATCATTGTCAGGGGGCACCTGATTGAAATAACGGATGGTTGTGCGAAGTCGATTTGATTGTTCTGTGATATTATTTCATTTGAAAAATGATGGATCTTTTGGATTTTGTTGATAGGTACCTTCGTAACTTGAACAAACGTTGAGGTATTTATTGGGTAAATAATTGCACAACGGTAAATTATTACACAGCGGTTTATTATACTATACGTAGAAGGGGCACCTATACAGGTAAATTATTACGCAACGGTTTATTATTATTTGCCATAGCTTCATGAATAACTACAAAAAATAATATTAATGATTGAATTCGTCGCAGAGGTGGGGACCATGCTGAACGCAAAATCAGGGGACGCCCGGGCCAAGGCCTTCCTCGTGCAGCGTATTTCCCTTGCTATCCAGCGAGGGAATGCTGCAAGTGTGCGGGGCACCTCTCCTCAAGCCTTTGGCATTGATGGACTCGAAGAAATTCACAGTCTGTAAACTTGGGAATGAAGGAATCCTCCATGCCTCGGGTTAGCTCGTTCAAGTGGAGTTCACATCTCGGTACCTACACGTACCTTCTTGAGCTACGACTAATTCATGATATTCATTAGGAAGTTACCTACGTGATGTTTCAATGTCCGCTCCTCAGAAAGTTACCAAATGCGGCCAGCTCCCGTACCGCCATGCATTATAGTACGAAAGTAATAAATTAATACTGAACAGTAAAAAATGATTGAATTATTAAATCCCGCGCATTTGTAAGAAACGGCAGTTCCGGGGCCGGCTCCAGTACTCCATTTAGAGCTTTCCTGAAAGAGCTCAAGCATATTCACCACAGAAAACAGTGATCTACGCAGAAGGGGCATCTATACAGGTAAATAATAAACCTTTGTGTAATAATTTACAGCGTTTTTAATTGCATTTTCGGATTCTACATAGGTACCTTGAAACAGAAACCATCAAATTTTGAGGGGGGGGGGGGGGTTCAATTTTTTTTTCATGCTCGATTCCGAAGGTTCATTATTGAAAATGAAATGTCTGTCCGTTCGTCTGCCGTACTAAAAACTTTGCTTAGTTACTGTGATGATCCAGCGGGAGCTAAAATTAGGAATAAAAGTACACGAGACTGTCTAGGTCGGTTTGTGACTTAAATGATGATTTATTGATGAAATTACAGCTCTTATATACCCCTGGTACAGGGGACCCAGAGAGGGGTAGGGGGGTCCCAGCTCTGGGAAGCCGATTAGACGCAGCTTATTGTGTAACAGACGCTATTTACATTATATTAGGGAGCAGCCGATCACTACACTGCTCCCCCCAGGATTGAAGTTAAATACTGCAATTTTTTGTTGTAATCGACGGTGAATCTTGTCGATGAGGCGTCGGTGTAGGTTGAGAGATGCTGCGTGTGAGCTGTGAAGTCGCCGTGAAGGCGGGTGGCTTGAAGAGTCTGTGGTGTCTCGGCGTTGTGTGTTAGCGGCGGCTGCGGTGTGGGAGGCGCGAACGTGCGCGGATGCGGTCCAGCTGGAACTGTCGAGGGCGACGTCTCGGGGAGCGCTGGAACGGGCAGCTGGAAGAGGTGATATTCCGAGGCGGCTTGAAGGGCAAGGCAGGAGGTGCCAGAGCAGGTGACGTCGGCCGTGCCTGCGGCGTGGCTGTAGTTGGCGTTCCCTGTAGTTCTCGGGAACTCGAGGTGGCTGCGCGGGGGGCAGCTGGCGGCTCCGTTTGTGTGGCCCTCTCTGTCGTCGCTAGGAGCATTTTTCCGAGATGGCGTGCCTGGGTCCCAGTGGAAGTAGTGTTGGGGGATACCTGTGTCCCAATACTGTGGAGCTGCGGTCGGCGGGAGCCGTGTGTGCAACAGTGTTCCCACTCGACTGATTACTTTCGCAATCGATGCCGTGCAATTGAAATCGAAACCTAGGCTCCTGAAACTGGCAGGTCCGGGGACCTAGTGTCGCCACGGTAACCGAGAAAAGTGGCCCGTCCACACAAGCTTAGTCTAGTAAAAATGTTGTTTGCCACGCCCAATTTGGGCCACTGCCCCAGAATCTGATTTCAACTCCAAAATCATTCATTTCACTATCGATTCGATGCCTTCGATTCAATTTGTCATCTCAATACGAGATGCTTCTTGCGATTTGTTTTTCTCGGAATCACATTCGCTTTCTCTGTCAGTTTTCAATTTTTTTGCGCCAAATTTTGCTTTCAGTCCGGTTCCGATGACAGAATCGTATTTGTGGTACCTACATGTGTTTTGTCCTGTTTGTTTGTTGTGGTTTGTGGATTGATCGGCGTCAACAAACAGATAACTATATACCTTCTAGTCAATAGCTTCTCCATTTAAGATTCAGGTAGGTGCCAGCCGACTGGTCATTGTTTTGCTTACTATATTTTTGTAACACATGAATTCGGTGGCTAATTTGCAGTAGAAATTGTCGACGTTTTCGTACGATGTTACGAGTGCTTTGCTGAATATCACTGCTATCAGTAAATAAGGGAAAATCAGTAATATCAGTAATTAAGGAAGGGTATTGTTGCCTTAAGGTATTTTGTAGATGAGTAGGTAACTGAATCCCCAAATGCTTTATAGACTGCTTTCATTACTTTGGAACGTAAAATCCAATACCTATTGACTCACAATCATCAAGGTCTCTAGACATAATAGAAAACATGAGAAAAGACGGAGATGATTCCTACTCTGAATCTACACAAATTCATCAGGAGAAAAGGGCCGAGATTGGAAAGCTGTCGGGTCTGAGCGGGTAGGTTGCCCCCGACTGCCTATTCTGGGTGGGAGAAGGGCCCTCCGCCAGCCAGACCGCGTCTCCAACACAGGGCGGACGTATAATTCCCCCTGGTGTATAATTCGATGGCCAAATCTCAAGGAATTAACCGTGCCACCATGGGAATAATTCGCAAGAATTCTGTTAGATGGCTCTCACCCTAGGAGCAGCTGCCACTCATCATCCCTCACGGGGCCACCCTTCTCAGGCCCTTATTTCCCGTCCTCGATGATAGATGAATGTAATGAAGTGATTTTAAGAATTCTTAGAATATTACTCCGTTGCAGACAAAAATGAAGTTCACCTAACACCACCATCAATTCAAGTACCTACAATATCAACGAATTGATAACATACATAAATATCTACGTACAATAATATCGACACTATTTTCTTGATGAAACCTCCCATCATCCTCCAGATTATAGACATTTTCTAAAAATGAAACTGGTAACTAAAATGTACCTACCTAGTTTTACTTTGCTTTGGGTTAATTATTCAGTGGATAATACACCTATCTATGTATTCGCTTCTATGTATTCTTCTAAATTTATATAACACCCCCTCAAAAAAATTTTTTTCATGTTTCAAGGTGAGTAGATCCCAAAAATGCGAAGTCCGTCCACCGTATCATCCATATCTACTAGTACTTTACTTTCTGTAAACCCCTCCCCCCAAAACTCCCAAACCCCCAAAAACTCCCAAAACTTTGCAGCCCGATCGTAACATACCCAAGGGTGTAATGGGTGTAAAAATAGTTTTTTTTTTGGTGTGTTTTAGTAATATGAGCTTGTGAGGTAGAGTTTTTCATGTTTTTTAGGGCGAGGAGGCCGAATATAAGTCGGCTTTGGCCAACAAGCGAAGAACTGAGGTTCTAACAAAGTTTCAGCTTTAAATTTACCTTACATTTTGTTCTATCGTCGTTCTTTCGCATACAGACTACATTTGGGCCCTAGTTTTGCTCCAAAGCTTGGCAGCCTGATCGGAATACACCAAGGAGTGTCGTGGGTGTAAAAATAGGGGGTTTCGAGGTTTTTTTTTGCGAATTCAGTGAACCACAGGCTGTGAGGTTGTTCCTTTTTTTTTAGGGCGAGAAGACCGAATATGAAGTTGACTTTAACCGAAGAGTGAATAATTGAGGTTGTAACGAAGGTTTGGCTCCCAAAATTCATTTTTTATGAGCCGAAAACCTGGGAAATCGTCTGAAATCACCATAAATTTGTATAACACCAGAAGTAGTATCAACAAGTGAATCAAGACAGTTAAATGTTACTATCAATGATCAAATATGATTTGTCGAAAATAGTAGCCTAATTCGTGCTTCTGGGGGCCAAAATTGGTGGGAACCCTCAAAAATAGCTGTTTTAATTATTGCAAACGAACAGCCAACATTTCTGTAAATAATAAACTCATGTGACAAGGACTTTGCAGCGTTTTCCAGTATTATCAGTTATTATTTATTTATTCTGTTTTATATTTTACTATCATTTATTAGCTAGGCTCACTGGTGAGTCCATTAAGTTTAACTGTGGATCACATGCACGGCAATTAATTGTTCGAAAGATTTCGATAATAAACTCATGTGACAAGGACTTTTCAGCGTTTTCCCTTTGTTCAGCCTGAGGCTTCAATAAACCGTTAGGAATTTCCCTTAGACGTGCTGGCGGCACCTTCCCCTCACTTCCCCTCCGAGGGGACCGATGACGCTGGCGTCCCGTTGTCCAATAGAATCACACCGTTCGCATCCCCTCCCGTTCTTTGTCGACGCCACTCTCCGTTTCGCCATATTGGTTTACTCTGTTTCTAACAGTTAAAAAGCTAACTTGTGCTCACAATATATTATCATTATACCCGTTTAAATTCACTTACCATACCGTTTGTGAAAGTTAAAAGTATACCCGTTTGATCCCGTTTGATCTAATCGTGCGTTCGTGCGTATTTATTCACCCGATTATACACCCTTTATTATAAGTTATTACTTATTTATTCTATTTTATATTTTACTATTATTTATTAGCTAGGCTCATGAAATTTAATTGGGAATTTAATTCGGTGGGACCTCAATTTCATAAGAAAACTCTTATTCGAATCAGCTGCGCGATATTACCTAGGTTTGCGGTTTTGCAGTTATACCGTTAGTCAGTTACCGTTTGATTCACACACCTTACGTTGTCTGTTTTTCGGTTCGATCTTCAGTCTCTTTCGGTGAACGAACAATGATCCGTGTGGTCTCAGAAAATCCGAAAGATCTAAATCTGTTCAGACTGGTTCGCCAGAACAAGCCCTTCTTTGAATATTTAGAGCCACGGCGTTTTGAAAATTTCGAATCCCATTTTTTATCCCTTCGAGTTGAAAAACACTATGAAATGTTCTAGGATCATACTCTATCAGTCCAATCAGAAACCGTATTTCAAACTCCTACTTCAATTTTAAAGGGGCTGCGTCTCTTTTTATACACGTAGCGTAGGTGCATAAACATGTTATACACGTGTTACGCTACGTTTACGTTTATACAAGTGTTCACGTGTATAAACGTACAGTCTCTTCTTATACTTGAGAAAAGCCCTAAGAGTCGGTTCCTTAGCAATATACCGGTGTGCGGTTGTTGGACCACGGTCAATACGCTCTTTCCATTGACATCGCGTCCTAATACATGAAGACGTCATTCAGGTAGCCCGGTAGTAGGTACTCAACATAAATGGGCGAAGGGAAATGGCCTTCTTACTTTGGGACACTGAAAAATAATGGTTACCCCAGGGTGGGAAGGATGAATATTTATAAAAGTAATCCTTTCCATCACCCGTATTTTATCGCGATCGGTTGTTTGAATCATAATAGGCAATCAAAATTTCCATATGACATTCATCCATGACCATCATCATAATTTATTCCATATGATCTATTCATATTCAGCCCTAAATCGAGTACTGGAGCCGGCCGAGGACTTTAAGTTTCATAACTAAATGTGGTAGATTCAAGAATCCTATAATTAATCATTTATCGTTAGATATTCATGAAGCATAACGTTCCTTGTTCAAGTTAAGAAAGTAAGTACCCACCAACAAAATCCAAAATAACCATCATTCTTCAAATGAAACAATATCACAGAACAACTCGATTTCATCCAGCCATGCGTGATTACCACAAGGATTTATACCGTTTCATTCGCGATCATGTTGACGAAGCAGTTTGGTGCAAACTTCGTCAGGGCCTCAACGACTGGACGGACAAGGCTCCGGATGGTCTCTAACAATTCCTCAGTTCGGGACCAATTTAAAACCGTAAAAAAAGGAATAAAGGCGCCCTGGAAATTTCAAACACTATTTTTCACTCCTTAAGAGATAAATGAAAGTAACGCCGAGCTTCGCGGACCAACTAGACCCCAAATGGGACCCACATACAAAATTTTATTAATTTTCGTTCATGGTAAGTGTAGTGATCGGCTGCTCCCTAATATAATGTAAACAGCGTCAGTTACATAATAAGCCGCGTCTAATCGGCTTCCCAGAGCGGGGACCCCCCTACCCCTCTCTGGGTCCTGTACCAGGGGTATATAAGAGCTGTAATTTCATCAATAAATCATCATTTAAGTCACAAACCGACCTAGACAGTCTCGTGTACTTTATTCCTAATTTTAGCTCCCGCTGGATCATCACACTGGTGACCCCGACGTAGAACACGCACCTTCACCTCGGCCTTTCGCGATCGCAGCACCGGCGGAGTGACACACCTCCCGCCCCGGCTTTTCGCCTCTTGCGACCTACAGCGAACCGACCACACTTCAACGAGCAACTCATGTTTACGTGAGGATAGAAACGCCTAGAGGTAAACTCGACCCTCCTTACGTCGGCCCTTTCCGAGTCCTCACCAACGACGGGAAGACCATTTGCTTCGAACACGATGATTCCTCGACGCCTTCTGTCTCCATCGATCGATGCAAGCCAGCCCCCCTAAACTCCAATTGGTCAAGAATACTCGTTTCCCATTGGACCACCTCTTCCCTCCGCATCTTCCGCGGCTATAAAACGCGATCCGCGACCCGCCAAGGTAAACCACAACTCAAATGTTGCCGAACTCGCCTCAACAGCCACCTGCAAAGGCCCAGCTCTTGAGGGACCTCGCCCTTACGCCCTCGCCAACGATACAGCACGCCTCACCGACGAAGCGCCAGAAGACGAAGCCACTACTCCCAGGCATACGCCCGCCGAACTTGGTACGAGAAGCAATGGCGGTATCTTGAGCCAGCGCCGTCCCCGTACAACCTCGGCCACTGATCAACCCGATTCCTCGGCCACCGACTCATCAGATGATACCACCACCGGTGATTACGCCACTTGACGCCAACAACCCGCCAGACGCCGATGGAACACCGATCCTCACCTACACGGCCACGCAGAAACACACAGTGATGCTGATGCTCCCGCCTTTCGCCGGAACGTGCAGCGAGCACGTGTCCCAGGAGTATTTGTAATGAATAACAATAATTACTGTACCTATACATATGAAAACCGTATACTCGGAACAGCGCGGATAGTAATGACTCACAGAATAACTGAAAAATTTGTAGTTCAAAAATCTCTAAAAGGTTTTAAAAAATTGAAAAACAGTTGAATTGGTTCTTGGAAAATTCGCCCGTTGAACTGCGTTACATAGTGTAACTATGTAACAAACTCAGGGAATCGATTTTACAGGTAATTTGCAACAAAAAATGCCTCGTAGAGTTTTTTTCGTACTCAACTAAAAATCATACTTTTTTCACCACTAAGATTTTTTTCGTATTCTCGACCTGATGTGGGGACACGTGCGAAATAAAATCTGAGGATACCGTTGGAAAGAGCGTTAAATTTCCCATCTCTTTAATACAAAATCCGATTTTTTTAGTCTGGCCTAACTGGTAAAAAAAATTACGAAATTTAAAAATTTGAAGATTTTCTTATAATCACCGTTTTTGGTTTATTATTCTGTGAATAATACACCTATGTATTCGCTCAGCAAAAAATTTTTATAACACCCCCTCAAACTTTTTTCTTTTCCGTTTCAAGGTGCGTAGATTCAAAAAATGCAATGTCCGTCCGCCGTACGCCGTATCACGTCTGCAGGCTTCATTTTCGGTCTAAAAAATTCGTTCTTTCGCACACATGCTCCATTTGGGCCCTAGTTGTGTCCCGAAACTTTTCAGCCCGATCGGAATATACCCAGGGGTGTTATGAGTGAAAATGTGTGTAAAAATAGGTACTTTTTGCGTTTTAACAACATGTTAGTAACATGAGCGTCTATGGGGACGAGAAGACCGAATATGAAGTCGGTTTTGACCAAAGAGTGGAAAATTGAGGTTTTTTCCAGATGTTCAGCTCCCAAATTTGATTTTATGTGAGGCAAAAACCTGCGAAATCGTCTGAAATCACCATCAATTTGTAGAATAGCACTAGGAAAAGTTTCAACACGTAGATCAAGACGATTAAATGTCGCTACCAATGGTCAAAGATAATTTGAAAAAAAAAAGCGTAGGTACCTAATTCAAGTTTTGGGGGCCAAAATTGGTGGAAACCACCGGAAATAACTATTTCAATTATTTTACATGAAAGCAACAATAAATGAACAGCCAGCATTTCTGCAGGTATGTCCAATAGAATAATAAACCCATGTGACAAGGACTTTGCAGCGTTTTTCTTTAGTAGTTCGATTTGTTATTACGGAGGTCATTCGGCGGGCACTCCTTAAGAAAAACTTGCCCAGAATCTCAGCTTTCCAATGGTATAAGAAAAAAACTTTTACAGTGGAATTTGGTTGGGAAAATGACGTTTGAGTCCTGAAAAACGTGGGTTTTTAGGTGAAAATCAACGTTTTCCACCAAAAGCCGACTTGCTCCATAAAAATTAGTTCGATATCGCAATTCATGCACACTTTTACGCTGAATCGAATGGTGACACTCTCATGCCTCCCCAATTAGGAAAAAACTAATTTTTTGGTATTTCATTTATTGGCGAATAGGGTTTCACAGTAAGTTTTCAAAATGTCCTCCTTGCTGAAAACAAAGGCGGCATCTTTTAACTACGCTTCTCGTGACGTCCCGTTGTTGATGAGCATTTTGCAACGTACCGGCACATGGCTGCACTCTGGAAAAACAGAATGCATCAATTTGAGTAATCGTTTACGTAGCAGCAGAGTCTGGTCATTGTATCCACAAAAATTTTGGTATCTACCGTTTTATGTATTTTCAAGAACTTTTTCTTCAATGCATGGAATCATCTTACCGCCTGATGAGAGTTTCCCTCGTGTCCACAGCTTCTGCGTAGACTAAGAACTTCGGCGTACCCCATATGTAGAAGTCCAGAGGGGTCAGATCCTTTTTTTAAGAGTAAACAATGTTGAAGTACACTTACCTGGAGTTAGGAGGCTCCTCGATGGAACATAGTCCACTACTGTTTTCTGAGATATGGGACGGTTGTAAATGATCTGAGAGTGTCACCATTCGATTAAGCATAAAAGTGTGCATGAATTGAGATATCGAACTAATTTTTATGGAGCAAGTCGGCTTTTGGTGGAAAACGTTGATTTTCATCTAAAAACCCACGTTTTTCAGGACTCGAACGTCATTTTCTCCGCCAAATTCCACTGTGAAAAGTTTTTTTCTTATACCATTGGAAAGCTGAGATTCTGGGCAAGTTTTTCTTAAGGAGTGCCCGCCGAATGACCTCCGTAATAACAAAGCGAACTACTAAAGAAAAAACGGTGATTTTAAGAAAATCTTCAAATTTTTAAATTTCGCCATTTTTTTACCAGTTAGGCCGGACTAAAAAAATCAGATTTTGTATCAAAGAGATGGGAAATTTACCGCTCTTTCCAACGGTATCCTCAGATTTTATTTTACATAATAATTTAAGGGAGAGACAAGGTCGAGAAGACGTAAGAAATCTTAAAAGTGAAAAAAGTCGGATTTTTAGTTGAGTAAGAAAAAAACTCTACGAGGCATTTTTTGTTGCAAATTACCTGTAAAATCGATTCCCTGAGTTTTTACATAGTTACACTAGACACCCTGTATAATGTATATTATATTGAATATGAAAATAGCAGGTGAATTAGGAAAGTGCGCCAACACCTGTGGATTTTCACACACTTGCTGATTACAGTTGGGATGTAGGTACCCATTTATAAACTAGACATCTAAGCAACAACATTAAAGTAGCTTTTTGGCTATAATTTTTCATGGATAACCAAGAAAATCCGCTATGGCGTCTTGTTACGGTAAGTAGATGCTTAAAATTTTGGTTTATTATTTTCAATAATGACCCATTGGAATCGAGCTTACCCCCCCTCAAAATTTGATGGTTTACGTTTCAAGGTATGTAGAATCCAAAACTGCAATAAAAATATTTCTGTCTGTCCGCCGTATGCCGTACGGACCACTTTCCTTAGTTACCATGAATCAAAATTGATGAAATTCGGGTTATAGGTTCCGTTCGGGGTCTAGTTGGTCCTCGAAGCTCGACGTTACTGTCAGTCATCTCCAAGGGGTTCAAAATAGGGGGTTGAAATTTTCAGAACGCCGTAGCTCGAAAACTTCCGATAGAAGGGTATGGTTTTTTACGTTATTAAATTTGTGTTGAGCTAAACAATTTTTTGAGACCACCCGGAGCATCGTACGTCCAGCCGTTCGTGAGCACCAAAAAGCTTCGTCAACACGATCGTGAATCAAAAGGTATAAATCCGGCCTGGATATCATCACTAGGGAGCATCTGATTATAATCAAGGATGACTGTACATATGAAGTCGAGTTGTTTGCTCTGCGATATTATTTCATTTGATAAGTGATGGACTATTGGATTTTGTTGGTAGGTAGGTACTTCCGAATCTTGAACAAACGTTGAAGTATTATTGATGGGTAAATTATTACACAATGGCAAATTATTACACACCGGCAAATTATTACACAACGTTAAATTATTACACAACGGCTCATCTAACCAGAAGGGGCTGTATAGTGAGAGAAATAAAACTAGTTGAAAAGCTCAAACGGGAAATAGTATAATAATTTTTGTGAAATTAATTCATGTGTGGTCGGGAAGGGCAACAGGTGAAATTTTTGAATTTGTAAGAAATAATAAAATTATAATGAAACAGTAAATCGAGTGTCCACCACAAACTACCCCCTCTTCAGTAAAGCTGTGCGTCAGCAAAACGAACAGGTAGCCGGACTTGTCTTCCACCTCTGGTTGTCTTGGGTCGGGCTATCCAAGGCTCGGAAGTTGTTCGTGGACGCATGGGAGGTGGTTGATTTTCCTGGGGTTCTTCTTGGGAATCATCTCTATTTGCAGTAGTAGCTGAAGGCTGAAACTCTTCTCGTACTGGAATTTGGAATGGCTGGCTTCGCTCTTCTGCTTCCTGACAAATGAATGCTGGCTTTAACCTGTGGAGTGAGACTGGAGTGTCTTTTCCTTTGATCTTTACAGTGAATGTAGTTGCTCCTCGTAGCACCAGGGGTAAGGACCTTGATAGGGAGGCTTCAAAGTCGAATTTCTCCTTTCATCCCGAATGAAAACATGTGAGCATTTCCCTAATTCTGGGTGGACAAAAATTGCTGGCTGGACATGTCTTGCTGTGGGCTGGGCCCTTATCTTGTTCATTGTTTCTTGCAATTGTATTAGGTATTGCTGCGTAGTCCTAGATGGTGATGGTTGGTCCTCAATGAAGTCACTAGGCAGTCTTAAAGTGCAACCATAAACCAACTCTGCAGCACTGCAACCAATGTCCTCTTTTACTGCGGTCCTAATGCCAAGCATTATCAAAGGAAGAAGCTCAACCCAATTTTCCGATCCGTAACATCGAATTGCTGATTTTAGCTGGCGATGGAAGCGTTCCACCAAACCATTGGCTCTAGGATTATATGGTGCTGTCAGTCGATGAGTGATCCCGAACTTTTTAGTTAATTCTGCAAAAAGTGAACATTCGAATTGTCTCCCCCTATCCGACGTTATTGTCTCTGGGGTACCAAAACGTGCTATCCAACCAGAGCAAAATGCTTCGGCCACTGTTTCTGCTCGAATGTCTGTCAGGGGAACCACTTCACTCCAACGGGTGAACCTATCCACCATCGTGAGAACATATTTGTAACCGTTAGAAGGAGTCATTGGACCAACAATATCTATATGAATATGCGAAAAACGTTCAGCAGGCGGAACGAAGTCGCCCATAGGTCCCTGAATGTGACGATGAATTTTTCCTTTTTGACATCCCATGCATGACCTCACCCATTGTGCGCTGTCCTTCGCCATAGACGGCCACACGAACCTTTGACGAAGTAACCTAAGGGTTGCTGCCCTACCGGGATGCGACAAATTGTGTACACTGTCAAATGCTGGCTTTCTCAAGTTCAGTGGAACGAATGGTCGTACAAACCCTGTAGAAACGTCGCAGTACACTGGCTCTGTGACACCGGGCATTTTTACTTGCTTCCAGGAAAGAGTAGTACCTACAATGGCAGTGGGTAACTGTTCTGCTTTCTGTTCTTGCGCCAACTGGTTGTAGTCTAAAACATCAATCGATTCTAACCGAGAAAGACAATCAGCTACTACATTTTCTGAGCCTGAAACATGCTGTATATCAGTTGTGAATTGACCAATATAGTCTAACTGGCGAGCTTGACGAGGAGTTGCTTTGTCGGCTTTCTGGTTGAACGCATAAATTAAGGGTTTGTGGTCTGTAAATATTGTGAAAACTCTACCCTCAAGCAGATGTTTGAAATGCTTGACTGAAGCAAAAATCGCTAAGAGTTCTCGGTCATAGGCACTGTATTCCTGTTCGGCAGAACTCAGTTTTCTTGAAAAGAATCAGAGAGGTTGCCATTCTCCTGATACTTTCTGCTGAACACTACCACCTATTGCTTTGTTAGACGCGTCCACCATTAATGACCAAGGTACATCTGTTCTAGGGTAGGCTAACATAACTGCAGATTTCAACTGTTCTTTGCAGCTTTCAAAATCCTGCAAAGCCTCTTGGGATAATCGGATAGCAGAATCCTGTTTCCCTGAATGTCCCTTCAGACAATCTGTAAGTGTTACTGTACACCGTGCAGCTTTAGGCAAAAAACGTCTATAAAAATTAATAAGTCCCAAAAAACGCCTCATTCCCATAACAGATTTAGGTGGCTCAATTTTGTTTATTTGTTCAACTTTGCACGGTAGTGGTTTTACGCCTTCTGCATATATCATATGTGACCTAAGAACTCGATCTCATGTTTACCAAATTCACATTTGGATGGGTTAATTACCACTCCATACTCACAGAATCTGTGGAATAGTGCTCTCAAGTCACTCATGTGTTCCTCCTCCGTAGAGCTTGAAACTAGGCAGTCGTCTATGTAGGCTCGAACGTTTGGAAGACCTCTGGTGAGTTCATTCATGAATCTCTGGAACGTTTGGGCAGCATTACAGAGCCCGAAACACATTTGTGGGAATTCGAATAACCCAAACGGAGTAATGATGGCGGTCTTCTGTACGTCTTCTGGAGCCATTGGGATCTGAAAATAGGCTTTCAATAAGTCTATCCTTGAAAATATTTTCTTACCATGAAGATCACATGTAAGATCCTGAATATTGGGTAAAGGATATCGGTCTGGCTTTGTGACTTTATTCAGAGCGCGATAATCCCCGCACGGGCGCCAATCCCCTGTCTTCTTTGGGACCATAATTATGTAAGGGACTAGCCCAAGGACTTTTTGATGGTCTACATATTCCATTCTGCAACATATATTCGAATTCATTTTTGGCTATGGCTAACTTGGTTGGATCTAATCTTCTGGACTTAGCGGCTATTGGTGGTCCTGTTGTCTCAATAAAGTGCATCACATTGTGCTTTGGTGGTTTTATTTCCAGTGTGACTCTTGTGATGTCCTTGAATTCGCCGAGGAGTGTGTCGTACCTTCAGTTCGTACCTATGGTAGTAATCAAAGGAGTATTGCACTGAATGGGAAAACCTTCGGAAACCACTGAAGTCAATGCGTCTCGCAGACGATGCTTTTTCAGATCAACAAGCAAACCGTAATGTTCTAAAAAATCAGCACCTATTATTGGTTTGTGAACATCAGCAATCATGAATGGCCAGGTGAATACACGTCGTAAACCTAGTTCGACTGAGAGTAATTTAATGCCATGAGTTTTAATCTCCGACCCATTTGCTGCAAAAAGTTTATACGCAGAGTTCACCTTGCGATCAGCGTTTGTAGGTGGTACAACGAACATATCGTCGGCTCGGTGGTAAAAATAGTTAAGTGACATTTTGGTAACTTTACAGGAGAGCAGTGAGAAGTTTTGACCATCTTAAAAACAGGGTCCTAGCCAGCATATTGCGTTGCCCACTTTACAATGTGGAAATTCTATGAGCAGAGGAGCCAATCTGACGTTACCAAGTGTTTTTTTTTTTACCTTTTGAAGATCAGAAACGATATTTTAGCTCGAAAACATTAAGAAAATGCACATAACTATTTTTACCTCCACTATCCAAAGTGATCCATGAAGTTAACCATTGTGAACAATATTCGAAATTTCGTCATTTAGAACCAATTTCGACATGCTGAGTTGAATAATTTTTGTTCACCGGTGGATTTATACTCAGTTTCAAATGCTTGAAGCAGAATAATAACACTCGCAACGGTTGATAATAATTGTAGTTTATCCATTTTACCTTAAGGAAGTTATGGTACTCTGGACTTAACCAGCATTTTTTTGGTTGTTAAATAGACACAAAAATACGCATTAAAACTCAATTAAATGATTTATTTAATAATAAATTATTGATATGAACAGAGAAAGCTAGAAAGGAACAGTAGGTATGCGAGGTAACAAAATAAAAAATGACGAAAGCTCAGGGAAGAATAAAATTGTTACTCGTCACTCCATCTCCTCAACTTCTTCGTCACTCTCTGGCGTCAGATCTACCACCTTTTTGACTTAGACGCTGGCAGAGCCTGATACCAATTGTGGTAAATCTTGGGGATTACCCCTTTCTTGCATAATGATAGCAAATCATTCTTTTTGGCCAGCGTGATGGGAAGCCGTTTTTTATAAAGTTTTTTTAAGGCTTCAGGGAACTTTTTAATTTTTTTAGATGGTGGCAACTCCTTGTTGCCCAGCACATTTAGAGTCTTGTACTCACTTTGAAAGTCTTCACTATATTCAATAAGATTCGGCGTCGACTTTTTAAAGCGAAAACGCTTTATCTTCAGCCAGTTGATTTTTTTGTTTCCTACATCGGTGGATCTGTTCAGAAGGACTTCTGCGGAAAGACTTTTTAGGTCATAGAAATCATGAAATTTCAACTCCTCCACATGGTATGGTTCCAGCCTCGTCTTGTTCCTTTGGGAGCGGGCCATACGCATGATTGTCATCCAGTCATGCATGGTATGAACAGGAACGTACTTTTTGGCTGACTCAATGGCGCTGTGCCAAATAAAACTTGTTGAAAAGCTCAAACGGGAAATCGTATAATATTTTTGTGAAATTAATTCATATGTGTGGTCGGGAAGGGCAACAGGTGAAATTTTTGAATTTGTAAGAAATAATAAAATTATAATGAAACAGTAAATAATGGAGTGTCCACCACAAACTGGATTTTGTTGATAGTTACTTTTGCAACTTGAACAACCGTTGAAGTATTATTGATGGGTCAATTATTACACAATGGCAAATTATTACACAACGGCTCATCTACCCAGAAGGGGCTGGATTTTGTTGATAGGTACTTTTGCAACTTGAACAACCGTTGAAGTATTATTGATGGGTAAATTATTGCACAATGACAAATTATTACACAACGGCAAATTATTACACACCGGTAAATTATTAAACAACGGTAAATTATTACACAACGGTAAATTACACAACGGCTCATCTACAAAGAAGGGGCTGGATTTTGTTGATAGGTACTTTTGCAACTTGAACAACCGTTGAAGTTTTATTGATGGGCAATTATGACACAACGGTTCATTATTCTATCTCCGTAGAAGTGGAACCTATACAGGTAAATTATTACACAACGGTTTAAGTAGGTACCTAGTAACGAGTACGGGGTTAGGTACTAACCTACGGAGGTTCCGCGATCTACATTATAATGTGTAGAATAGTACATTATATAGAAGGGTATACGGAGACCTGTGATCCGTAACAGGAGTGTATTCTGTACAAAATAATAAACCGTTGTGCAGGGATTTGCAGCGTTTTTACGCAACGGTTTACTTACCGCACTTCTCCCTTCATTTATACGTAGTGAACAAAATGTAATTATGCATAGGTTATGTAACTGTAAATTGCTCAATAATTTTGGTATTATTTTTTCAAAATTTGATGCGATGACTTTTTTGATCTTCATACTTTTGACCTTCATAGTCATAGGACAGCCATACATGACATAATGTTTGAAAATGTAATTGGGCTTGCCGGTTTAATAAATAAATAAATAAATAAACCAGATTACCACTCTCATTTGGCCAGTTGAGCGATAAGGAATGAAATTATAAGAAGTGAATGATGATGAATGAATCAGGTTTATTTATAGACCATCTAGGTACTTTTCTCCTTTTCTTCTCGGCTATCCCTCAATGGCATAGATCGGCATTTCCTTGGATCGACAAGTTCTGGCAATACAAATGCATCAAAGAACACGCGCAGCTTTGGCAGCATGGTGTCAGTCCAAAAATGTCGGTCCCTTCTAATAGTCAAAACTTTTTTGAATTTGGGTCCCCACACAATGAAATCACAGTATTCGCGATCTGCGATTTCGAGCTGGCCCTGAATTTGGGAGAAGTAATCGTTTTTATTTGAGAAGTTGCCCTCTTTGGCCAAACAAAAATTTTTGCATTTCTCTACCGCCTCTTCAAACGAGTAGTTTTGCGCGGAAGATGGGCATTTGACTTCGAGGATGCCATCATCATCAACAAGTGAATCAGGCGACGCTCCAAGAAAGCCGAAGGTTTTGTGTACGAATAATCCGCATTCCTTCACAACTTTATTAGGATTATAATACCAAATAATTATAAGCAAAGGGAGGGGGTGGACTCACGAGGGGGTTCCTATGGTTACGCCTGAAGGTCATTTACCTTCAGTGACTGTCACTCCTCTAGCGTGGCCTTGCGCCCCAAATTCCCGCGCGCGTTATTCCCCATTTCATTTGTCTGTTTCCGTCGCTGCTTCTCATTATTTCTGAATTCTGATAGATTCCACATTATTTATAGGACATCTGGTAAAATATGCCTTGTATCCGTTTTAGGCAAAAAATATTCAAATCAGCTGGTAGTTTATGTTTTATCATGTAAAAATAAACAGCATATGACAAAACTGCCATGGTAGTGACCTGAGATACACTGAAATAATACCAAATAATTTTACACATTGAAAATCACCCGACTGGTTGCTGAGATAATTTAGGAAAACTGATACTGTTACTGTTTCTCTCTTTTCTTGACGTATCTGTCTCTCTCGCAAACTTGTCGTCCCCTTTAGCCTTAAGCTTGTCATTGTATGTTTTATGTCATGTCATTAATTCTGGCCTTCATATAATGCGACTTTGTATCCTAAAGATGTACCATATAATTTTATAAATAAATACAAATAAATAAATATTCAACCCTGACGTTCTATCAATTTTTGGGGTTTCAGACCAGTTTGAGTGTCCTCCCCGTCCAGTGGCCAAGCCCTTGAGAATATCAGTCAATGACGTGTACAAAGGTACAGGTTCTGGGTTTTGTGTGAGCGGTCGTGTCGAAACTGGTATGGTCACTGTTGGTGACAAAGTTTTGGTGCTTCCTCAGAATGAAATGGCGCTTATTAAAGGTAGTTTGTTTTGATAATTTTCTCAGCATCTAATATTTTATTATTTCTCTCAGGATATGATTTTTCATTGTCCAAATGAATAATACTCGTACCTAGCCATAAATATTAATAACCATTAAAGTTGTTAATGTTAATGGTTATGGCGTTGCAGCTGTTACTATAGATGAGATGCCATCCCAGAATGCGTACGCTGGTGACTACGTGAACCTAACTCTAGCTAATTTCGACCAACAGAACATAGCTGTGGGCTATATTCTCTGTGATCCTGCTTATCCAGTGCCTGTTGCTTCCAGATTTGAGGCTCGAATCGTTGTTTTCAATGTTGCGGTCCCTATAACTCGTGGTTATCCAGTGAGTTTTAAAAATAACATCAAGCATGTGATTTTTAAAAATAACATCAAGCATGTGGTACCCTACCCACCGACCTTCCAACGATCGTCATAGTTTTCAGTGAGCCAATTCCTCACTATCCTACCACTGTTGAATCCATCTAGCTGCATCCATCCATTGTGGTGAAGGTTTATAGAAATTTTGTCTAACAAACCAGGAAGGTCATTGTGTAAAAAGGAGTGGAAAGCTTGTGATGTAACATGCTGAGGGAGAAAATGTGGACTGATTAAATTAACTGATGACCCTGGGGCTCACTTCAGCTACAGTGGCTCATGAATATTCTTGTTTCGTTTCATTGCGGAACACAACTGGTCTTTGAATTCATAGGACCCACCTATGTTCTTCCTTTCAAGCGATTTACTAACAAGTCGAAACTTTGAAAATTCGCGTAAAATCGTGGCTACATAGCTTCGAATTGCAGTTGGTCTAATTTTACGCAGAATTTAATTTCCTACAACGTTTATCTCGAAGTATGAACGATTGATTTGACTGTAATTTTCCGTGTTTTTTTTTTTTTGCCGAAAAAACACTGGAAAAACGTTGAAAAAAAGAGTTTTTTTTGTGGAGGGGAAAGTTGTTAAGGAACCATCCAGGGACCCCGGATATATGTTATATTCGTGATCAGCATGAAATTTCCTGTAAGTCCTCAAAGTATATTCTTGTTTCGTTTGGGCCCACCCTGTGTGTCACTCCAGACGATATGTCCTTGGATACATGATAAAAATTCCATATAAGTATCGCCAAAACGTTCGGATTGCCAAACAAATGGATGAGTTTGAACAGTTGATATCAAATCACTGAAAGTGTTATGGATGGGTGAGTAAAGAGAGAAAAATCCAATTTCAATAGTTTTTTGTACAGAATATGGGTCAGACAAGGATTTTTGGGGGTCAAAGACTTGTATTAAGAACTAAAATCAATATTAATTCACCTGACATTGTATGGGACGGTGGTTCGATGATAAAAATGTTTTTCTCAAAAAAGAGTTTGTCAAATTTGACTTTATAAGGGCCAAAAATCTGTAGCAATGGCTAAAATCACGAAAAAAATTATATAGTTTTACGAAAAGCGGTATGGTTTCTTGCTACATCATCTTTTCACACAATAACACGAATATTTCTTCGAAAATTCGCTCTTATAACCATGCTGCATGACTAGAACTTTTTTCTTTTTCCCCACTCTCTCTCTCTTTCAGGTTGTTCTTCACATGCAGTGTCTCGCAGAACAAGCAGTCATCACAAAGCTGCTTGCTCAACTTCAAAAGAGCACGGGAGAGGTTGTCAAGAAAAAACCTCGTTGCCTCACAAAAAACAGCAACGCCATCGTTGTTATTGAAACATCTAAACCCATTTGTTTCGAGCTCTACAAAGACATGAAACAACTTGGAAGGTTCATGTTGAGAGTGGGTGGTGTAACTATTGCAGCTGGCCTCATCACAAAAACCGTGAACATTTGACTGCCACTTATTTCTTCTAACCCACTAACCTACACCCTGAAGCGCTACGTCCTACAAAACTCTGATTTATTTAATCTAACGAGAATTGTTAGTAAGCTGTGTAAATAAAATTTCAAATTTTTCTGATTCACAAAAATGGTTGTCGTTATATCCTCCCAGAACATCACTCTGTATTTCATATTAAGATTGCATAAAATAAACCAGACGAATAAAGAGGCGTACGTGACCGGCTGCAGGCAAAACCCTACTCCTTCCCACCATGCCTCAATGGTCGGAAACGACCGTCAAGGGACTGGGGGAGGGTGGAAAGGGCCATATAAAACCCCGCCATTATCACCCGTTTCTTCATTCTACGCTCACACCCAAAGTCGATGACCTCTCTCTCTCCTCACCTCTCCTTACCTTAATACCATAATATGATGCCTTTCCCTTCTAATAGTTTGGTCATCTTCTGATTTGCGAATTCGGTGCCGTTATCAGATCGAATTTTCTTCAGTTTCTTTCCACTCTGTCTTTCAGCTAAATACTTCCTTCTTGGATTCGAGGAAATCAACGTGGGTATATCTCGAGTAATCGTCGACTATCGATAGGAAAAATCTGCTTCCTCCGACTGATGTTTCCTCCATCGGTCCACAAACTGGACTGGTGGATGAGGTCGAGAATTGCTTCGGTGGGAAATGAGAGCCCATGGTTGGGGTTGTTGTGGGAACTTGTGGTCTGTACGGTCAGCGAGGTTAACCAGCAACAGATAACTCACCTTTCTCCAAGAAAACAAGAAGAATGCGGTCGCGGAATTATGCGCCCACTATAAGTACTTTACTTCGACAGAAAAAGGCACTCGCGATACTGAGCCCATAACCTGTTGTGATTAGTAAAAAAATACAAGGCTTTAATTTAATTACCCTTTTTATTAAACAATAGTGGACGGACCTCTGCTACCCCTCTCCTCCCGTGGCCCAGACCTCCCCCGCTCCAGCCATTCCTTCTCAGCTGTCGCCTCCAACCACTATCATTTTAATAAAAAGGGTAATTAAAGCCTCATATTTAATTACTAACCTCAACAGGTTATGGGCTCAGTATCGTGAGTGCCGTTTTTCTATCGAAGGAAAGTATAGTGCGTGCATAATTCCGTGACCAGCCTAGGTGTAGCAGGTGATAAGTGCACGTACTTACTGATTCCACTAGTAGAATCTGCATTACCTGAGGCTGTATTGAAGGATTGGGAGAGGGAGGATTCTACTTTCAGGCGTGCATGTGGAAGTGAGGTCGGCACTGTCATGAGAGGAAATGAAGGAACTAAAGAAGAGAGGGATAATAAGATGGAACGATTGTTGTCATTTCTCCAGTGTGAAGTTGAAAGTGAAGAGCGCTTGTCACTTGCCAGCGATTCATTTTTTGGCATAAATGATTTGACCCCCACTACGTCAAACCCACAAGGGTTTCTAAAGTTTCCCCAACACCTACCCCTAAGTATAAAGTTGTGACAGCTGCCGACTTGGTCAATGTAAGGGCTGATAGGTAATTCTAAAAAAACGCTGCAAAGTCCTTGTCACATGGGGTTTATTATTCTACAGAAATGTTGGCTGTACATTTATTGTTTGTTTCATGTGAAATAATTGAAATAGCTATTTCTGATGGTTTCCACCAATTTTGGCCCCCAAAACACAAATTAGGTAGGTACGATCTTTTTTTTTTTTTTTTCAAATTAACTTTGACCATTGGCAGTGCCATTTAATCGTCTTGATCCACGTGTTGACACTTTTTCTAGTGTTATTCTACAAACTGATGGTGATTTCAGACGATTTCGCAGGTTTTTGACTCATACAAAATCAATTTTGGGAGCTGAACATCTGGTACAACCTCAATTTTCCACTCCTTGGCCAAAATCGACCTCATATTCGATCTTCTCGTCCCCAAAAACATGGAAAACGATACCTACCTCAAAAGCTCATGTTACCAACATGTTGCTAAAACGCAAAAAGTACCTATTTTTACACACATTTTCACTCATAACACCCCTGGGTATATTCCGATAGGGCTGAAAAGTTTCGGGACACAACTAGGGCCCAAATAGAGCATGTGTGCGAAAGAACGACTTTATTGGACCGAAAATGAAGCCTGTACACGTGATACGGCGTACGGCGGACGGACATTGCATTTTTTGAATCTACGCACCTTGAAACGGAAAAGAAAAAAGTTTGAGGGGGGGTTATAAAAATTTTTTGCTGAGCGATTACATAGGTGTATTATTCAGAGAATAATAAACCAAAAGGGTGCATATTTTGTGATGATGAGAGTCACTCCTCCGAGAATTGCGTTGCTGCTCGTGGACGTTCCCTTGAGCAAAATCAAAGGGTTGTGAAGGAACGAGGAGCATGTTTCCAGTGTCTGTGCAAAGGTCACAGCAGACGTACTTGCAAGTCTAACTATAAATGCATTCTTTGTGAAGGGAAGCATGTTCCTTTGATGTGTCTGTGCGAATTGACATGGCCCATTCTCTCATCTCAGCAATATCTTGAACGAACCCAGTGTGAGAAACACCACAAACAACATTTCCCGCTAACGGAATTTCCTGCTCGGATCAGCAAGAAAACCCGGCTGGGACCTTGAAGCCTGTACCCAACTTCACCAAAACTATCCCCACCATCAACAGAGGTGATAAAACCATCGAAGGACAGGAATCGAGGCATTTTGTTCCCAATAGTCATCGAAGACGAAGTTCCATCGCGCTGTGGCATGAGCACACACAGTACCAAGTGCGATACCAGGACTATCTTCGCCGTTGTTCGCTTGAGGAACGTGACGAGCCCTCACTCTACATCTGTCACCTGGAGGAACTAGCCAGCCTCTCGGGACGCCACTGACTCGCTCCACTCAAGGTAAAGCGAACTTTCCTACCATTGCGACTCTTACCTAGTACGAATCGCGTTGCGTGTGAAGGAACAATGCACAGGAGAGCGTAGGGACCCATATAGACTAATTATAGCATAGTAATAGGTATAATAATAACAATAATTATGATAATGTGAGTTTGCACAATAATAAACCCTCCTAAGTGAATTACGATTTCAAAGTGCCCTTTCTCTCTCCTAGCAATATATCCAAGGCGGCATACATACTAGTACCTGCTCGAGCTCTCCTGAAGCCATCAGCTTCAGGAAGACAGGCTAGATTTATACTAGAACAAATCGAGCACCTTACAGTGTTCCAAACGAGAAGAGGTCACTGACAAGAGTGACTGCTGATTCTCAAAGGTTGAGAGCAACTTGTCAAATACATGTAAAAATGCTGTTATGCAAACCGTTTTAGTTCATCTGAAGACTGCCCCTCATGTGTATGCAAGAGTCTTATTTTACAGTGGGTCGCAGCGATCATATATTACCAAGAGGCTTGCTACAATGTTGAATTCTGTCCCTACTGGTGAAGTGCATGTTGAGCATGCATTGTTTGGTGGTTCTATATCTGAGCCTAAGAAACATCTTTGTGGCAAACTGCATATTGAAAGTATGGTGATGGTCATTCATGCAACTTTGACGCGCTAGACACCGACATTATTTGCCAATCTGTTGCTACAGTGCCTGTGAGCGATCTAATGAATGAGCTGAGGCGAAAGAAGGTGTCTCTGACTGATGTTAATGGTGGTCCAATTGATATTCTGATTGGGGCAGATATTAGTGGTAAACTGTTGACAGGGGTTAAGGTTGAGTTGGATTGTGGATTAGTGGCCTTCCATACCCTTCTAGGATGGACAGTGATGGGTATCCAGAAGTGGAGGTCAATAACTCAACTTGTATGTCAAATTGGAGCTTATTTTCAGCTGACATTTCTGTTACTGATTTATGGAGGTTGGATACCATTGGTATTGAGGATGCAGCGCAGGTGAAGTCTAGAGAGGCTTGTGCTATTGCGGCTAAGGAGCATTTTGATAATACTATGAATGAGCATCCTGGAGAATGGTAGGTATGAAGTCAACTTACCTTGCCTTGAGGATCACCCACCTCTTCCCAGGAATTTTGGACTTGCTTCCAAGCGTTTGGACTCAACATGGAGAAAGTTGAAGAATTCATCTAATGAGTTGAGGTCCTTTGATGTTCTAGCTGAATGGTGCAAATCAGGCATAATTGAAGAAGTATCAGCTACTGAGTGGGATGTTGGCCATTATTTGCCCCACCGACCTGTGTACAAGGAAGGTAGTACTACCCCTGTTCGTCCTGTTTTTGACGCCTCTGCCAGTGAGAAGGGACAAGTATCTTTGAACCAGTGTCTTGAAATTGGGCCTACTTTAATAGAACAGATCCCATCAATATTGCTACAGTTCCGTATTGGTCTGATTGCTGATGTGAAGAAGGCCTTCCTACAAATCTCTATTCGACCGTCTGATTGTGACTTCCTCATATTCATATGGAAAGGAGAGAACAACCAGCTAAGGATCTTCCGGCATGCTAGAGTTGTTTTTGGTGTATGTTGCAGCCCATTCTGGAGCTGTGTTTAATCACCATCTGGATCGATGTCAGAAAATGGTCATGAGAGGTGATTGAACAAGTACGAGAATGTTTGTATATGGATAATTATGTTGGCAGTCATTCTACCCTAGATGAAGTGGAAAAGTTCTTAGATCAGGCCAACTCATTGTTTTCCATGGCTCAATTTGAGCTGCGTGGTTGGGAACATTCTGGAGAGGAGATGGATGTGTCAAAAGGAACCTCAGTTCTTGGCATGGTTTGGCAGAAAAAATGTGACCAGCTGAGGATCAATGTACCTGATTTTTTAGACCCAGATTGTGGTGTAGTCTCAAGGAGGATTATTTTGTCCTCAACCCAAAGGTTGTATGATCCCACTGGACTTAGCTGCCCAGTGACAGTTGTGCCCAAGAAATTGATCCAGAAGGCTTGTATGTCAGGTGGCGATTGGGATACACCTGTGGGTGATGAATCAAGGGAAGAATTCTTAAAATTGATCTGCGAAATTCCATTTTTGCGACAGGTGGCTGTTCCTAGATATATCTTACCATTATGGATACTGATGAGGCCATACTGACATTACACATATTCTGTGATGCAAGTCAGGTAGCTTATGCAGCAGTTGTGTTCCTCAGAGCTGAGTACCAGGGTCAAGTCTCTGTACAATTGATAACGGCCAAATCTCGTGTGGCTCCGGTGAAGAGGATCACTATTCCACGTTTGGAGCTTCTGGCAGCTACGGTGGGAGCAAGATTGTGCCAAAGTGTTCTGAAGGTGATGGACAATATCACTTCAACTTATTACTGGAATGATTCTTCTACAGTGCTTTCATGGATCCGACAAGAAGAACCATGGGCAGTGTTTGTTGGAAATAGGGTCAGGGAAATTCGGTTGCTTTCTAATCCTGTCTCTTGGTTCCATGTACCAGGGAAGCTGAACCCTGCTGACTTGGCCAGTAGAGGTTGTTTACCTCTTTGTTTTGGTCAGTTCCTGATGGAGGGAGGGCCCATCTTGGCTCCTATTGCCCAAAAGTGAATGGCCATCAATAGGTTTTGAAATTGATGAGAGAAGTTTTGAAGGAGAGACTTAAGACTCCAGTTGTATCCTGTTATGATGGAACAATATTTTCCAGACTGTTGACTGAGAGAGAAAGTACCTACTGGAAGCTGCTGAGGATAGTGGGATGGATATTGAGATTTCGCCGCAATGCTCAGAAGAACTATGGAAAGATTGGAGGACGGTTGACCTAATCAGAATTAGATGATGCTGAGAAGTGTATTCTTCGTTTAGTTCAGTTTGAGGCATTTGCTGACTCCAATGCTGTGATGGTGAAAAGACTGAAACGACGAATGAGCAAAGATGGATTATTGTGGGTTTGAACAAAAATCTGGGCAAGAAAGGACTCAGAGGATTTCAGGTCACAATTATTCTTCCACCACATCATATTGTTGAGAGGTTGATAAATCATTACCACTGTAGGAATGGACACATAGTTGGCCAGCATTTACTGAGTACCCTTAAAGAGAGATTTTGGATAGTGAAAGGTCGTCGAACTGTGAAACATGTTACCAGTAGGTGAGTGGTTTGTCGACGTTTTACTGCTCAGAATCTGGATGTTGAATCCCCATCACTACCTGAGGATAGAGTGCGGGATGAAAAGGTGTTTGAGGTATCAGGAACAGACTATGCATGACCACTTTCTTGTCAGATGGTAACAAAGTTTGGGTATGTGTGTTCACCTGTGCCATTTATCGTGCTGTACATCTAGAACTCGCCTTATCATTGAGCACTGAGGGTTTCATGCTTGCATTCCGAAGATTTGTTGCACGCCGTGGTCACCCAACTGTTATGTATAGTGATAATGGAACTAATTTCCATGGGATGGTGAATGCCACTACAAATATTGATTGGGATAAGGTTGCAGATTATGCCCAAGTAAGCAAAACTGATTGGTGCTTCAACCCCCCTACAGCCTCTTGGTGGGAAGGATTTTGGGAGCGGATGGTAGAAACGCTCAAATCCCTTCTGTGGAAGAATCATGGACGCGCTTCTTTGAACCATGAAGAGCTTTAAACAGTTTTATGTGATATGGAAGCGTTGATTAATTCCAGACCTATCACATGTGTCAGAAGGTGTGAACGACCCTGTTGCCATCACTCCTCAGACGTTCCTGCAGGAAATCAGAGAGGCAGGTGTGCCTGAACGTGACGTTGTGGAGTGCTCTAGTTTGACTCGTCGTCTCCGGCACCGCCAGAGAGTACAGGAAGAGCTCCGTCATCAGTTTAGAGCAGAATATCTAGGCCAACTTGCTCTAACATATGGGAATAAATTCAAGAATACTCGTGTGCCTGTTGTTGGTGAAATAGTTAATATTGGGAGTGACGGGACAAAACAAATGGATTGGCCCCTAGGAGTGGTTGAAGGGGTGGTTGGTGCATTCGGGGCAAAGGCAAGATCAGAGTGGTCTATGTGAGAACAGCTGAAGGGAGACTTTGTCAACCAGTGCAACAGCTTCATCCACTGGAGGTTTTTGGATATGAAGATGACTTGTGTCGGACAATATTGATGGTGGATATGACGACAAACCCCTTGTCCACTCAGTCCCACTGAACGAACCGCCAGATATGGAGATGGCCAAGGACAGTAAGACCAGATGAGGTCGAACTGGTGAAGTTGCCTGTGCGATACCAGTGAAATTGGAATTTTTTGTGTCATGTTTGTTATGAAAATTGATTCTGTTTAATTCATGTTGTATCCTATAATTGCTAATTGATCATGTTAAGTACAATGTGGATGCTTACAAAGGGTGAATGTACTTTTGTGTGCTCCCCAATTATTCCATTCATTCAGTCCTGGAAAAGACGCTCAAATTCGGACTCGGGGTCAAAGGCGGAGGGAGAAAGAGGAGGCAGCTTGTCATTTCTTTCAGTTTGCTTTCTGGGTTCCTCAGTTTTATTTCTAATTCTTTCCGATGTCTTTTACATTTTATGGAATCAGTTTACTAGTTTTGACCAATTAAGGAGCCCAATAGGTAAGGATTTCAACGTGCTTAAAATACTTAAGGAGAAAAAGAGTATTAGGCATCACTTTCATAGTAAGAAGAAAAGGGAAGTCTGGTAAATTCAATCAAAATCCCTGGAGCCATTTAAAAGAAGGCCAAACCAAATGCCAAACAAGGCCGTTTTGGTTTTTACTTTTTAAAGGTAAGCACCTACGTACATCATATTATTTACTTAATTAAAAATTTTGGTACCAAAATTTTTAATTGCGTTAAAGGTTAGGTAAATGCATTCTCAAAAAATAAAGGTTGGATATAATAAAATATGTGAGGAATAATAATGAATTTAATTTAAATAATAATGGTGAGGGAAATGTTTTCAGAATATGATCGCTAAGGATCGACAAGGCGGTCGAGTCGGAGATCGGTAAAGCCCCAATTACACCTACCGAGTACTGGGCCGAGACAGTGCACTCGGCCGAGTAAATCGCAGTGTGATCGGCCCAGACAGTACTCGGCCTAGTAACGGGCGAGTCAGTGAATAGAACCATGTTCTATTTACTCGGCCGAGTAGGGACCCCCACCACTCATCCACTCGCTCAGTTGCTTCTCGCCCATCCACTAATTTTGAGGGAGTGTTATAAAAATTTTTTACTGAGCGAATTTATAGGTGTATTATTCACAGAATAATAAACCAAAAGGCGCGCTCGCCCGCCAAACCCGATTACATTAGCCGAGTGGATGGGCGAGAAGCAACTGAGCGAGTGGATGATTGGTGGGGGGTCCCTACTCGGCCGAGTAAATAGATCATGGTTCTATTCACTGACTCGCCCAAAATCACTCGCCCGTTACTAGGCCGAGTACTGTCTGGGCCGATCACACTGCGATTTACTCGGCCGAGTGGACTGTCTCGGCCCAGTACTCTGTAGGTGTAATTGGGGCTTAAGGGATCCAGTTCCGAGGACCGATAGTGAAGTATGGTTTGTTAGAGGATCGAGAACAATTTGAACGAGTCTGGATCGGGAAGGTGGAGCTGGATCGTAAAGGTGGAAATGGACCGAGAAGGTGAGCACTGGAGCTGGCACCCTTCACCAGCAGGTAGGACCGTTAAGTGGAACGGTCTGGAACAGTTCCGGAACAGTTCCATCGTGAGACTAGGTTCCACATTCCCGATCCGGCGGTATCGGCACACCTCTAGAATATTATTTTTTCCTCTAGCGATTTCAGTACCTATTATTAATATTATCCCATTGAGTTTACTTTCATTCCTTCTTTCAAAAAACTCAAAATGGATGGAAATGGAATGGACGTTATTTATTTTATCGTATAACGATGTTGACCATTTGAACAAGTCGTGAAGCCGAGTCATTAACTTTTCGAATAGGGCGGACAACGCAAGGAAGGAACTGAGAATCTCGGGGCAGCCTTACATCTCTACACAGAAGTACCCCATCCAGGTAAAATCCCTCCTCAAAATCAGCACGTCTGTAGTGAGTTACATTGCCCTTATTCATGTGGAGATGTTCCGCTCGAACAGAGAGTTATTTTACACAATCTTTCGTTAAAAATAATAAAAATGTACACTGAATTCATCAGCATACTATTTTTATTTGAAAGTAAAAGAAAGAAACGTCTGCCACAGCGGTGAAGTGAAATGAAATGAAATGAAAATAACCTTTATTTCCACACAGAAAAAACGCTGCAAATCCCTGCACAACGGTTTATTATTTTTTACAGAATACCCTTCTGTTACAGACCACAGCTCTCCGTATAGATAACCCTTTATATTTATAATGTATGTACTATTCTATACATATAATTTTTGACATTTTATGTCTTTACTTTGGCACATGGACCCGAAAAGCGTTATACGAAACCGTTATGCGATACCGGTAAACAAGCGTTACAGTTGATATTCCGATGATTTTCGCCTACAACCGATTCGTTTCTACGGAACTTCATGTTTGCCATTTTTCATCGTACAAAAACCGTTCACCACTCGTTGGAATCGTGTGATTTTATTGAACATTTTCTTGTTAACCGTACCCCCGTACCTGGTGCGGTAGCTGAGCTGAGCATGATGAAAAAAAGGCTGGTAAACAAGGTAGTCAGCAACAGACTAGTGAAGAAAGTCATTAGGTACTTACTAGAATCGAATGTGGTAACCTTGCACCACCATGTAACCCGGATCGTGGTAATCTTGCAACCCGTAAAAATGATACCGTCAATTATCCCTAAATTCCCATTGGGACATAAAATGTCCCAATGTGTTGCAGACTCGTATGCAAGCGTTTGATTAGAGATTTACGCAAAAAATCATGAGGAGTTGCAGTTTATATTATAAGAAATGTCTTCGCGACACGGATGTCTTTTGCGCTTTTAGACAATGCGATTATAATCAAGGATATTGTATCCAATATTGTCGGGGGGGGGGGTTCAATTGTTTACCGTTGTGTAATAATTTACCGGTCTGTAATAATTTGCCGTTGTGTAATAATTTACCGTTGCGTAATAATTTGCCGTTGTGTAATAATTTACCATATCACATCTCTCCGTATAGATAACCCTTTATAGATATATGTACTATTCTATACATATGATATAGATCGCACACCCTCAGTAGGTTAGTAGGTACCTAACCCCGTACTCGTTACTAGGTACCTACCTAAATCACGAGTTAAATGTTGCTAAAATAATTATGCCGATGACAAACAGTACCTAACAAAAAGAAACACACATAATGAAGTTCTGAAAAGAAATTGTTGATGAGGAGTGAAAAAAGTAGCAAAAGTTACCTACCAACAAACTCCAGCCCCTTCAACGCAGATGGTATAATGAACCGTTGTATAATAATTTACCGTTGAGTAATGATTTACCATCGTGTAGTAATAATTTACCCATCAATAATACTTCAACGTTTGTTCAAGTTTCACTACCAACAAACTCCAAAAGAGCCATCATTTTTCAAATGAAATAATATCAAAGAACAACCAACTCGACTTCATACTCCGCCAATAAAATCAGGTGATCCCTAGCAATGATTTTACCTCCGGCCAATTTCCTATTGTCAGTGTTAGGGCTTGATTGATGTATAGTATCCATGCTTCAGAATATTTTGTGTAAAAAGGGACTACTTTTTCTTATCGTCATTATTCGCGGGTTTTTTCTGTGTGTGTGTGGCAAATGTTCGCCATTGTTGCTTTTGATTTCGAGTAAAGATCTCCTTGTGAATTTCTTTAACTTTAATATATTCGTATTTTTGGTGGATCCTCTTGTGTGATCATTTGTCGCTGTTCGAAATCCCCATTTCAAAAATCTCATGTGATCAGCCTTGCGTCTGTCTTTCACATAGTGGCATCCCTTGTGGGGAACATAGAACGTTTTGACCATGGAGAAGATCAAGGAGGATTTGGCACCACTTCGGAACGAGAGAACGCATGTTCGTCGATTCTTCTCAGTTGCTGCAAATAAGTTAGAAGCTAGTTTGACTTCTAAAGAGGACATCGAAACAGTAAGAGAGAATTACGATAAGTTGGTTGATAAGGCTACTCGTTTGTTCAGAATTGATGGAGAAATAAGTGAGCACTTGCTGATAGAAATCCCTAGTAATAGTGACGATGTCAATAAGGAATTCGACGAAATTGAGGCGTACAGGGATAGGTACACTTCTCTTACTGCAAAGAAGGAACGTTACGAGAAGTTGCTGGAAGACAATCGCGAATCTGTTGTGTCGGCGCGTTCGTACACTACAGCTCATAAGAAATGCATGTTGAAATTGCCTAAGCTCATACCCAAACAATTTAGTGGTCAACTTAAGGAATGGATCTCGTTTTGGACTACTTTTAAACGTATCCATGAAAGTAGTGATTTTGATGATGACGAGAAATTCCAGTACCTACTGTTATACACATCTGAAAAGTCTCCTGCTAGAGACTTGGTAGAGAGTTTTCCGCCTTCGGCAGGTAATTACTCAAAGGCTATAGATCAACTGAAGGCCAGGTTTGGGCGTGAGGATCTCCTGATTGAATTGTACGTGAGGGAGTTATTGTCATTAGTATTAGTAAAAGCCAAAGGAGAAAAATTTGAACCCCTACGGGCTTTGTACGATAATTTGACCACCCAATTGAGAGCATTGGAGACCCTGGGTGTAGCTGGTGATAAGTGCACATACTTATTGATTCCATTAGTAGAATCTGCTTTGCCTGAGGCCGTGTTAAAGGACTGGGAGAGGGAAGATTCTGCTTTCCGACGTACATGTGGTGGTGAGGTTGGGAGTGTTGTAGGAGGGAATGATAGAACTAAAGTAGAGGGTGATAATAAGATGGAACGGCTGTTGTCATTTCTCCAACGTGAAGTTGAAAGTGAAGAGCGCTTGTCACTTGCACGCACTTCCTTTTCTGGTATCAATGATTCAATCCCTACTACTGTAAAACCCTCAAACATGCCCAAAGATTCCTCAACCCCTTCCCCTAAGTCTAAAGTGTTCACCGCTGCCGGGTTGGTAAATGTAAGGGCCGATAATTCGAAAAGGGGGTGTATTTTTTGTAATGGTGAGAGCCACTCTTCTGAAAATTGCTTTACAGCTCGTGGGCATTCCTTTGAGCAAAACCAAAGAGTTGTGAAGGAACAAGGAGCATGTTTCCAGTGTCTGTGCATTGGTCACAGTAGGCGTACATGCAAGTCCAACTATAAATGCATTATTTGTGAAGGAAAACATGTTCCATTAATGTGCCCCAAACGAGAAAAGGTCGCTGACAAGAGAGTTGCTGTGGATTCTAAAGTTGAGAGCAACTTGTCAAATGTGTGTCAAAATTCTGTTATTATGCAAACTGTTTTGGTTCGTCTGAAGACCGCCCCTAATCTTACTGCAAGAGTCCTATTTGATAGTGGGTCTCAACGTTCATATATTACTAGGAGGCTTGCTAATATGTTGAATTCTGCACCCACAGGTGAGGTGCACGTTGAACACGCATTGTTTGGTGGTTCTGTATCTGAGCCTAAGAAACACCACTGCTACAAACTGAGTATTGAAAGTATGTCTGGGAATTATTCATGCAATTTCGACGTGCTTGACACGGATATTATTTGTCAAGCTGTACCTACTGTGCCAGTGACCAACCTGCTGAATGAGCTCAGGCAGAAGAAGGTGAGTCTGACTGATGTTAATGGCGGTCCAATTGACATCCTAATTGGTGCTGATATTTGTGGTAAACTGTTAACAGGGGTTAAGGTTGAGTTGGATTGTGGATTAGTGGCATTCCATACACTTTTAGGATGGACAGTGATGGGTAAAATTCCCGAAGTCAAGGACTACTCAACTTGTCAGTCAAATTTGAGTTTATTTTCGGCTGACATGTCAGTAACTGATCTGTGGAGGTTGGATACAATTGGTATAGAGGATGCAGTCCAGGTCAAGTCTAGAGAGGCTTGTGCTGTTGCAGCTAAGGAACATTTTAATGATACTGTGACCATCCTGGAGAATGGTAGGTATCAAGTCAACTTACCTTGGCTTGAGGATCACCCGCCTCTTCCTAGGAATTTTGTTCTTGCTTCAAAGCGATTGGAGTCAACATTGAGAAAGTTGAATAATACATCTGATGAGAAGAGGTACTTTGATGTTCTAGCTGATTGGTGTAAATCAGGTATAATTGAGGAAGTGTCAGCTAGTGAGTGGGACGTTGGCCATTATTTACCCCACCGACCTGTGTACAAGGAGGGCAGTACCACCCCTGTTCGGCCTGTTTTTGACGCCTCTGCAAGTGGAAAAGGGCAGGCATCTTTAAACCAGTGCCTAGAAACTGGACCTAATTTAATTGAGCGGATTCCCTCAGTATTGCTACGTTTCCGTCTTGGACGTATTGGTCTGATTGCTGATGTGAAAAAGGCATTCTTACAAATCTCTATTCACCCATCTGATCGTGACTTCCTAAGGTTCATATGGAAGGGTGAGAACAACCAGCTCAGGATTTTCCGACATGCTAGAGTTGTTTTTTGGTGTATGCTGTAGTCCATTTCTTCTGGGAGCTGTGTGTAATCATCATTTGGATCAATGTCAGAAAATGGTAATGAGAGGTGATCTACCTGTATCCCCTGGTGTGATTGAACAGGTACGACAATGTTTGTATGTGGATAATTATGTTGGCAGTCATTCCACCCTAGATGAAGTGAAGGAGTTTATAGTTCAGGCTAGCTCACTGTTTTCTATGGCTCAATTTGAGCTGCGAGGGTGGGAGCATTCTGGAGAGGAAATGAATGAAATAAAGGGAAACTCAGTTCTTGGTTTGGTTTGGCAAAAGACTGTTGACCAGTTAGGGATAAATGTGCCTGATTTTTCGGATCTGGATTGTAGGGTAGTGACAAGGAGAATTATTTTGTCCTCAACACAAAGATTATATGATCCCATTGGACTTAGCTGCCCCGTGACAGTTGTGCCCAAGAAATTGATTCAGAAAGCTTGGATGTCAGGTGGTGATTGGGATACTCCGGTGGATAATGAATCAAGGGAAGAATTCTTAAAATGGATCAGGGAAATTCCAATATTGCAGAAGGTTGCAGTTCCAAGATGTTTGACTCTTATAGATACTGATAAAGCAATATTGACATTACACACCTTCTGTGATGCAAGTCAGGTAGCTTATGCTGCAGTTGTGTTCCTCAGAGCTGAGTTCCAGGGTCAGGTTTCTGTGCAGTTGATAACAGCTAAATCTCGTGTGGCCCCAGTGAAGAGGACCACTATCCCGCGATTGGAGCTTCTAGCAGCCACGGTGGGAGCAAGATTGTGTCACAGCGTTCTGAAGGTGATGGACAACATTGATTCAATTTATTACTGGAGTGATTCTTCCACAGTAATCTCATGGATCCGACGAGAAGAACCATGGGCAGCATTTGTTGGTAACAGGGTCAAGGAAATTCGTTTGTTATCTGATCCTACTTCTTGGTTCCATGTACCAGGGAAATTGAACCCTGCGGATTTGGCCAGTAGAGGGTGTTTACCTAAGTTTTTGGTAAGTTCCCAATGGTGGGAGGGCCCTTCTTGGCTCCTTTTGCCCAAAGGTGAGTGGCCATCAATATGTTTTGATACTGATGAGGCAGAAGTTTTGGAGGAGCGACGTAAAATGCCTATTATATCTTGTTATGATGGACCAATATTTTCCAGACTGTTGACTGAGAGGGCAGGTACCTACTGGAAGCTACTAAAAATAGTGGGATGGATAATGAGGTTTCGCCGCAATGCTCAGAAAAATTGTGTTAATATCAGAGGACGATTGACCATTTCAGAGTTGGAAGTTGCTGAGAAGTGTATTCTTCGCTTGGTTCAGTCTGAAGCATTTGCCAACTCCAATGATGGGACAGTGAAGAGGCTTAAACCACAAAAGAGCAAAGATGGATTATTGCGCGTTCGGACGAAGATCTGGGCGAGAAAGGACTCTGAAGATTTCCGGGCACCAGTAATTCTTCCGCCACATCATATTGTTGAGAAGTTAATATATCATTATCATTGTAGGAATGGACACATTGTCAGCCAGCATTTGCTGAATATACTTCGAGAAAGATTTTGGATTGTGAAAGGACGTAGAACTGTGAAACATGTTACTAATAATTGTGTCATTTGTCGACGTTTCACAGCTAACAATCTTGATGTTGAATCACCTCCATTGCCAGAAGATAGAGTGCGAGATGCAAAGGTGTTTGAGGTATCAGGGGTGGACTATGCTGGACCACTCTACTTGTCAAATGGTACCAAAGTTTGGGTATGTTTGTTTACCTGTGCGATTTATCGTGCTGTGCACCTGGAAATTGTTTCATCATTAAGCACCGAGGGTTTCATGCTTGCATTTAGAAGATTTGTTGCTCGTCGTGGTCGCCCAGCTGTTATGGATAGCGACAATGGAACTAATTTCCGTGGAATGGTAAATGCCATTACGGAGATTGATTGGGATAAGGTAGCAGATTATGCCAATGTTAGCAGGATGGAATGGCGTTTCAATCCCCCTTCAGCCTCTTGGTGGGGAGGATTTTGGGAGCGAATGGTACAAATGCTCAAGTCTCTCCTACGCAAGAATCTTGGACGTGCTGTATTGAACCATGAAGAGCTTTACACAGTCATATGTGATGTGGAAGCGTTAATCAATTCTAGACCCATCACATATGTGTCAGAAGATGTGGACAACCCCATTGCCATCACTCCACAGATGTTTCTACAAGAGATAAGAGAAGCAGGTGTACCTGATTGTGATGTTGTAGACTGCTCTAGTTTGACTCGTCGTCTCCGTCACCGTCAGAGAGTACAGGAAGAACTCCGTCATCGATTCAGAGCTGAGTATCTGGGACAGCTGACTTTGACAGGTGGAAAGAAATTCAAGAATACTCGAGAACCTGGTGTAGGTGAGATAGTGATAATTGGGAGTGATGGGACTAAACGGATGGATTGGCCATTGGGAGTGGTTGAAGAAGTAATTCGGGGTAAAGACAATAAGATCAGGGTTGTCAATGTGAGGACGGCTGAAGGAAAACTTTGTCGACCAGTGCAACGGCTATATCCACTGGAGGTCTTTGGATCTGAGGATATCATTGATGCTGCGCTAGATAAGGAGGAGGACATGCTTCATGCTACTGATACTGGATCGGACAACGAATCCCTTGATCACTCTATCCCTTTGGACCAGCCACTGATTATGGAGTTCGCTAAGGACAGCAGGACCAAGTGTGGTCGAAGAGTGAAGTTACCTGTGCGATACCAGTGAAATTTGTATGTTCTTGTGATACATGTTATGTTTGTTTTGAGGATTAACCCTTTTTTTTTTTTTTTTTTTTTAATTCATGTTGTAGCTCATTTCTCATTTATCTCATATTTGTATTTTTTGTTTGACACATGAAACTATTGGGTTGTGAATTTAGTTGGAATAAGTTGATTGAATTTAGTTGGTTGACTCGTGATTACTCATCAAGGTGGGAGGATGTTAGGGCTTGATTGATGTATAGTATCCATGCTTCAGAATATTTTGTGTAAAAAGGGACTACTTTTTCTTATCGTCATTATTCGCGGGTTTTTTCTGTGTGTGTGTGGCAAATGTTCGCCATTGTTGCTTTTGATTTCGAGTAAAGATCTCCTTGTGAATTTCTTTAACTTTAATATATTCGTATTTTTGGTGGATCCTCTTGTGTGATCATTTGTCGCTGTTCGAAATCCCCATTTCAAAAATCTCATGTGATCAGCCTTGCGTCTGTCTTTCACAGTCAGCGCGTCCCTGGTGACGAGATTTGGTTTGCACTTTCGGTGCAAAATTCGGGGCCTTAGGTACTGTGAACGAACGGCCGGACGTACGATGCTCCGGGTGGTCTTAAAACACGTAAGTTCAGGAACTATTTAAAACGTAAAAAAATTCACGTAATAAAAAGGTATAGGCGTTCTGAAAATTTCAACCCCTATTTTGAACCCCTTAGAGATGACTGACAGTAACGTCGAGCTTCGAGGACCAACTAGACCCCGAACGGGACCTACACACCAAATTTCATTAAATTTTGGTTCGTGGTAACTAAGAAAAATGGCCCGTACGGCGTACGACGGACAGACAGAAATATTTTATTACAGTTTTGGATTCTACATACCTTGAAACGTAAACCATCAAATTTTGAGGGGGGTAAGAATTTTTTTTTCATGCTCGATTCCAATGGTTCATTATTGAAAATAATAAACCAAAACAGAAAATTAATACTCAAATTGCAGAAAAACACAGTCTGAAATTAATCGCCTATAAAAGCATAGCCCGCGGTAGGGAGATGAATCGCTCTTGTAACTGATCTTATTTCAAGCTGCAATATAGGTTAAGGTAAAAAAAATAAAAACAGTTTTGTAGAAAAATAGCATAGGAATATCGTGGAAAAATCGGTATGGCCATACCAACTCATATCAGAAATAGTACAGTTACAATATTGTTATATAGAACATAACAGATAGAGTCTCCAGATGGACTAATTTTATTTTGAAAAAAAGTAATTTTTTATTATACTATTTGATTTTTCTGGTTGTTCCAGTAATTGTTGTTCAAGTTCTTTGTTCAAAATCAACTTCGTATTTGGTCTCCTCGTCCTAAAAAACATGGAAAATGATACTTCAAAAGCTCGTTTTACTAAAACACCAAAAAACTTGTGTCTACCAAAGAAATTGAATGTTCTGGTAGACGAAATTATGGTTAATTATGTGATTAGAAAGGAAGACACGGGTCCCCATTTACAAGTCACCCCTACTCCCGCCTACCATCATCTCCTCGACAAGAATTGGTCCAATTTTAAATTTGAACGAACCATCGCAATCGGGAAAAACCCCTCTAGAATTTGTGTAATCCAGATTTGCGAAAAATGAGCCAAATTTGAATGCCAGTGATCCAAATGTGCAAATTTTGAAATTTAGAACACCAGAACCAATTTGCGGAAATTTTATGCTGATTCTGAATCCAATGCAATTTACAAACTGAAAATCGATCATTGACGAACTGAGAGCGAAGGTAAATTTGCCCTCGATGGTGTTGCCATCTGTTGAATATTCTTACAAGTTTTTTCGGGCTATTTCCCCTCAAGAGAAAAAAACGCTGCAAATCCCTGCACAACGGTTTATTATTTTGTATAGAATGCCCTTCTGTTACAGATCACAGCTCTATGTATAGATAACCCGTCTATATAATATGATATTTACTATTCTATACATATTATGTAGATCGCAGACCCTCCGTAGGTTGGTACCTAACTCCGTACTCGTTACTAGGTACCTACCTAAATCTCGAGTTAAATGTTGCTAAAATAATTCTGCGGATGACAAACAGTACCTAACAAAAAGAAACACACATAATGAAGTTCTGAAAAGAAATTGTTGATGAGGAGTGAAAAAAGTTGCAAAAGTACCTACCAAAAAACTCCAGCCCCTTCTACGTAGATGGTATAATGAACCGTTGTGTAATAATTTACCGTTGAGTAATGATTTACCGTAGTAATAATTTACCCATCAATAATACTTCAACGTTTGTTCAAGTTTCACTAGGTACCTACCAACAAACTCCAAAAGAGCCATCATTTTATCAAATGAAATAATTTCACAGAACAATTTAATAATATCACAGAACAACCAACTCGACTTCATACTCCGCCAATATAATCAGGTGATCCCTACCAATGATTGGCCGTATTCACAAATTCCTATTGTGGGCGCGTCTCTGGTTACGAGATTTGGTTTGAATTGTATACAATTTCATTCACACTGGAGTCGAAAATGCCTGTCGGTGCAAACTTTGGGGCCTTACTGTGAACGAACCGCTGGACGTACGACGCTCCGGATGGTCTTAAAAAACTCGCAAGTTCAAGAACTATTTAAAACCGTAAAAATATTCACGTAAAAAAATGGTATAGGTGTTTTGAAAATTTCAACCCCTATTTTGAACCCCTTAGAGATGACTGACAGTGACGTCGAGCTTCGAGGACCAACTAGACGCCGAACGGAACCTATAACCCGAATTTCATCAATTTTTTTTCATGGTAACGAAAAGTGGCCCGTACGGCGTAAGGCGTAAGGCGGACAGACATAAATATTTTTATTGCAGTTTTGAATTACACATACCTTGAAAGGTAAACCATCAAATTTTGAGGGGGGGTAAGAATTTTTTTTTTCATGCTCGATTCCAATGGTTCATTATTGAAAATAATAAACCAAAAACAACGAATCTACGAAACCTGAATGACAGCGACCAGACGACCAATGTCAAGATCGACCAAGATCGATAGTTTATGAATTTGAAAAATCATTGCAATGAAATGAATGAAGAAATGCGTGCGCCTACTTGAAGGTTTTGAATTTCCCTCCCGGTCTCGTCCCTACCAAATCACTAGGCAGCAAATTCAAACGTAGAAAAACGAATAAAATTGCTACTACTATAATAAAATATATGAATGGCTCCTATCCGGAATTATTATCAACTTTGAATTATTTGGTTAAAACGCTGCAAATCCCTGCACAACGGTTTATTATTTTGTATAGAATACCCTTCTGTTACAGATCACAGCTCTATGTATAGATAACCCGTCTATATAATATAATATGTACTATTCTATGCATAATTATGTAGATCGCAGACCCTCCGTAGGTTAGTACCTAACCCCGTACTCGTTACTAGGTACCTACCTAAATCACGAGTTAAATGTTGCTAAAATAATTCTGCCGATGACAAACAGTACCTAACAAAAAGAAACACACATAATGAAGTTCTGAAAAGAAATTGTTGATGAGGAGTGAAAAAAGTTGCAAAAGTACCTACCAACAAACTCCAGCCCCTTCTACGTAGATGGTATAATGAACCGTTGTGTAACAATTTACCGTTGAGTAATGATTTACCGTAGTAATAATTTACCCATCAATAATACTTCAACGTTTGTTCAAGTTTCACTACCTACCAACAAACTCCAAAAGAGCCATCATTTTTCAAGCGAAATAATATCACAGAACAACCAACTCGACTTCATACTCCGCCAATATAATCAGGTGATCCCTACCAATGATTGGCCGTATTCACAAATTCCTATTGTGGGCGCGTCTCTGGTTACGAGATTTGGTTTGAATTGTATACAATTTCATTCACACTGGAGTCGAAAATGCCTGTCGGTGCAAACTTCGGGGCCTTACTGTGAACGAACGGCTGGACGTACGATGCTCCGGATGGTCTTAAAAAACTCACAAGTTCAAGAACTATTTAAAACCGTAAAAATATTCACGTAAAAAAATGGTATAGGCGTTTTGAAAATTTCAACCCCTATTTTGAACCCCTTAGAGATGACTCACAGTAACGTCGAGCTTCGAGGACCAACTAGACGCCGAACGGAACCTATAACCCGAATTTCATCAATTTTTTTTCATGGTAACTAAGAAAAGTGGCCCGTACGGCGTACGGCGTACGGCGTACGGCGGACAGACAGAAATATTTTTATTGCAGTTTTGGATTCTACATACCTTGAAACGTAAACCATCAAATTTTGAGGGGGGGTAAGAATTTTTTTTTTCATGCTCGATTCCAATGGTTCATTATTGAAAATAATAAACCAAAAATTGGAAATTGAGGTGTGAAAACATCGAACTAAACATGTTCAACTGTAAATTAATAATCATGAAATGCTCATGTTAGTGCTTTCTCTTGGACTGCGGCCGAACTAACACCAGGCAGGTTGGCCATAACGGCGAAGCTTATAAATAAAATCCCTTTCTTTCAGATTTTACTTGATTTGTACACCGAATGAGCTTTTTAATTCAATACAATGTCATTTCGGGGTCAGTTTTGAATATTTCTATTAAAATTCCAATCGTTAAATTCAGAAGTATTTAACACACCGGAACAAGTAGGGAAATTATTGTGGAGGCTCAACGAAATAGGGGAAATTTGTTGGCATTTCGCCAGTTGTTTTGCTTTTTGTATCGGACGGACTAGATTAATTTTATTGTGAACTGTGAAGGCCCAACCCCAGTCAGTGATTTGTGTGTGTCGTTTCCGACTAATTGACGCTGTTAATTTGTTTATTGGATTCCAACGAGTGTCCTCAGTTTCGTATCATCGACAGGTCTTCAAAATGAGCAAGTAAGTTGACTGATAGTACGGGATTTCGCTGCTTTGAAAGTCGGATGTGCTCTTCACGCCTTGTTTTTCAAAATGTTTTTACGCAACATCCTGTTGTATTACCGCTGACTTGGGAATCAGTTTTAAAGCGACGTTCTGTGGATGGAGTTGCCTGAAGAATATATTTTTGTAGCTTCGCTGTGGGTTGATTTCACAATCAACGTGATGTGACCGTCACGCGTTGTTTATCGATTTGACCCTATCAGGTGGCAGGCAGATGCTGTGAGACCCCAAAGCCCTACAAACTACGTGTAATAGTTAGGAGGACCTCGTCAGCTCCAACAGATCCCACCGTAGTCAGTTTTGTACTGCTTATATGAGCCTGATTATGCGACGAGTTGTGAGCTTGGCTTGACAACTTGCACAGATTTAATTGAAAATCCTCGGTGGATAGCCTTGAATCGAAGGTCCTCCCCAGGAGCCAGGTCAGCTTTGTGAGGATAATCACGTTTCGGTATTATTTGATAAAAATGCTCAGTGGTTGTTATCAAAAGGCATTTCCATGAACGTTCATTTGAGTACCTAAATGATGCAGGAAGTTATCTTAACTCATTGAATAAACAAACTGATGATTCATTTACGACCCAGTTACGTCACTTCGTCAAAAGTTGCATTCATGCGACATTTTGTCTTCTTGTCTCAGTGAGAGAGCGAGGCTATTTAATTTCATTAAATACGTATCTACCCACCTATTCATTTTGCTAAAAAATAAATTTAGTTTGTTCAATTTAGACTTGACACTGGGTACAATACTTACCTAGTTCATTAAACCAAATAAAATCTGAAAATCCAAAAAAGGCGGGTTATTACGCACAAAGTTCTGAGCGCGCTTATTGGCTAGAGCTGCAGCCTCGATTTTAAAAGGCTGTTTTACTCGAGAAACATTGAAAGAGGCCTTAACTTTCGTTTTTACCTACGCTTTTTAAACAATTTTCATTATTTTGAGGGGGAAAAGGCGGATTTTCCCATTTTCGACCACGCTGAACACGAATTATTCGAAAAAAAAGAAGAAATTTCTGCTCCTTCGGGTACATAGTTGAGGTGGGTGTGTTTGTGTACGCATTTCTGAAAAATGCCATAACTCACGACCCAATGGTCCAAATTGGCTCAAAGTTTGATGGTAGTTCGAGGTTAGGTCCTAGTTAGTCCGATATGAATTTCGTTGCACTGCGATCAGTATTCGACACTGCACTGCGCATGTTGTGCAACCGTGAAAAACATCGAACCCACATAACTCTCGACCCAATGGTCCCAATTGGCTCACATTTTGATGGTAGTTCGAGGTTAGGTCCTAGTTAGTCCGATATGAATTTCGTCGCATTCCGATCAGTAGTCGACACTGCGCTGTGCATGTGCAACCGTGAAAAACGTCGAACCCACATAACTCTCGACCCAATGGTCCCAATTGGCTCACATTTTGATGGTAGTTCGAGGTTAGGTCCTAGTTAGTCCGATATGAATTTCGTCGCATTCCGATCAGTAGTCGACACTGCGCTGTGCATGTGCCACCATGAAAAACGTCGAACCCACATAACTTTCGACCCAATGGTCCAAATTTTCTCAAATGTTAATGGTAGTTCAGGGTTAGGTCCTAGTTAATCCCTTATGAATTTCGTCGTATTTGCATCAGTTAGTGACTGCGCAATGCGCATGTACAACATGAAAAACGTTGAGCCAAAACCCAGTGGTCTAAAGAAACCATCTCTTTAATCTGGCCCAATAGTCCCTAGTATTCTATATATTCAGGTCATTGTTCAAACCTTGTTAAAGGAATGTCGCTTCTTAATTTCGCCAATGACCCGTATTGTTAATTGAAAAAAATGCTCTCTTTCTAACTATCCTAGAAAATATCATAAAAAATACTACCTATTATGAACACGGACAACTAGTTCCACCCATAGTACCAAGGCCGAGCCATGTAATCCATGGATTACTCTAGACCATAATATGCTCTAGGCACTGTAATCCCTCATTTCGCTACCATGACATGTCTCCCTTCACGCAGGTTGACCAGTTTCGAATTTTATTCAAATAACCCATTCAGTCCTCTCAAGTATCTGGGCATTCCTGTTTTATTTTTTGGTGTCAAGAATTCAGTTGATTGGATGGGGACATTTTCGAAATTTTCAGATATCTACAAATCTCCCATAATCTTTGTAGATAGGGTGGGTTATGTAACAGGGTGGGCGCCTTCACCTATGCTGAGCTTTTGTTGTGGCTAGAACTATCTGTGTTGACTCGTCGTACTTTATTTATGTACTCCACTATATCCCCAATCTTGAGATAGTATTTTATCCTACCTTGATCACAAACTAGAAGTTGGTGAGTGTAACTGATTTTAATTTCTCAAGAACTCATTATATTTGAAGAATGCAGCACACTTCTTCACAGTATTTATTTATTTATTCATTTATTATGACCTGTTTACAACAGCAACAAAAAAAGAAGAAGAAAACTCATGGAAAACATAAACAATAATGAATGAACAAAATAAAAAAGCTGAATATCAATTAAATATAATAATGTATAGTGAAGGCTCGCTGTGCATTATTATACCTAATCCAAGAAAGCATTCTTGGATATGAAAAGGTTCTTCATTAGATCTGAGCTCAGCATGGATCTGAGGGTGTGCATGTTGCGATGTTACATGTTTTCCGTGTTTCTGTATGGTTGTGAGTAGAAGACTCTGTGTGGTCACCTAGAGAATTGGATTGAGGCACTAGAAATGTATTTATATAGACGCATCGTGAGTGACTATCCCTCAGGGGGTTATCCCTTGGGTGGACAGAGTGTTGAATATCGAAGTCTTGAGGATGATGGGTAAAAAGAAGCAGCTACTGTGTGGTGAAAGAAAGAAAGGCGCGTTGCCTTCGGTTTATTATGAGGAGTGACAAGTACGAGGTACTTGGTACTTGATAATTGAAGGAATTGAGGATTGGGCGTCGGCAGAACTCATGGTTGAGAGACCTTTGTGCACGGTTTGGCTGCACTTCGCTCGAGTGTTTCATGCCTCTGCATCAAGCGAATAATTTGCCGTCATAAGATCGCCAATCTTCGGATGGGGACCGCGTCATAAGAAGAAGGCTCACACTTCTTCGTAGTATTTTTGTCTTCTTGTTATTCGCTGGTGTGCCTGTGAAGTTGGCTTGTTACCGGAGAGGTGGAGGCCTGTTAACGTTCTGTCTCTTGTTGGTTGGGATCGGGGCATCGGCTGGTTCGCGGGTTTTAATCCCAGCACTAAAGCAAACCTAGCCTGAAGCAATAGGCAGCCTTAAACACAATAATCTGATCAAATTCTGATCCTCATAAGAGGATTTCATTGGTGATGCAAATCCAGTCTGATGTAAAAAGTAAAGTAACAGCGATTCCAGGCTAGGGATTTTCGTCCGAATGCCCTACCAGTGTCTCAGACTTGATCAGCTGTCCTCCAATGAGAGGATTAGAAATCGACCTGATCATTTCATTCTTGGGATCTCATTGCCTCACCTCCTTGAGCAGAGAGGGGTTCACCCAGCAGCTGCATGGGTCATACTTCCTGGACATGTCACCACATGTCAGGGTGGTCATCCATCCCATGGATTTGTTTCGCCGACGAGATCCTCAGGAGGGTCAGAATTTGATAAGATTATCGTGTTAGGCTGCCTGTTGCTTTGTCCAATCGGATGTAAAACCCCAGCCTGAAATTGCTGTTCAATTTTTTTACTTTTACTTTGTCAAGTGCCTGTGGTGCATATTCGACTACTTGAGTTATGCAATTATGCGATGGTATTGAATACAAAAATAAAGGTGAGTTGATTTCTTACCATTAAATTTTCCTTCATACTTTTTGGTAACAGCTATTGCAATGTTTCAGGAACACGCAACCACCCCCATACAACCCTTCAGTTCCAGGGATCCCCCTTGGATATGGACCTCCTCCTGCTGCCCCGCCCAGTTATGCTGAAGCCAGTGGTGGAGTACCTTATCAGCCAGGTTGGTATTCGTAACTCCCTAGAAATGGGGTATTCCAGTCACTTAAACAAAAAAAGGTGTTCCTAAGGTATATTGGGGTTGACGAAAATGGGGTCTTTTTGTCGAGAAATTTTTAACGTAAAATGAGAGAAGGAACTAGAAATTGGGAGTTTGAAAAAAGGCGGTCGTGACAGAGAGCTAATTCACTGCCATCTCAAGCTTCACAAAAACGCCCAGAGTATCAGGGACAAATTAAAAAATTTAAATTTCTCCCTTGAGAGGGAAAAGCATTAAATCATGTTTAATGTTTTTCCCTCGCAAGGGAGAAATTAGATATAGTTTTTTAATGTCAAGAAAAAATGAAAGCCACAATTTCACTGAACTCTACAAGTATAATGTTGCATTTACTGTACTTATTATAGAACTCGCCATCAACATATGGTTGCTACAACAGAAGGTAGTAACTGTGTAGTAACCAATGAAAAACGTAGCTATTGACTCTTGTTTCTTTCGAGTGCGATATTCTTTATGGTTGCTACAACAGAAGGTAGTAACTGTGTAGTAACCAATGAAAAACGTTGCATATTTGCGTGTCGGAATTCACAGAATGACCCCCAGCCCTAAAACATTAAACATGTTAATAAAACGGAATAAACAAGGTCGAGTTGGAATTAACATAATAGCAGACGTTTCCTGTAGCAACACTTGACTACTTTGAATGATAAAGTAACGTTAGACAGAATGAGCAGAGATCTTGATCGCCAAGATCCCTATGGATACTACAATGCCTTACGCTTTTATACAAAAAAGTACCCATCAGCATTATCCAAAATAACCATATTTTTTCAGATGAAATAAATCACGGTTTATAAAGCCATGCCTCATTAATTAGCTGTTCCCTAGCAGTGACATCTGGGGGTGTGTGTGTGTGATTCACACTCATGTTGATGAAGCTTTCCGGTTCATACTTCAGGGCCCTGCTCTGAACGAACGGCTGGATGTACAATGCTCCGGGTGGTACCTCCGAAATCAGTGATTTAAAAACGTAATTTCATGGTAGATTCTAAAGGTCCATTATGTTGAAACTAATAATCCAAGATCCCAGTGAATTTCATCATAACCGGTTCATTATGCATGACACAGGGATTTCAAGTCTGAAAAGAGTTACCAGGATTGAGGCATCATAACCTAATACGTTCAGCCAGTGCTGATGGTATATTTCCATTATCTACGTGGTTTTCCTCAAGTAATCTCAATCGATAGATATATTATCTTTTATGACACCAGCTTCATCAGTTATCCGCTTCGTTGTCACTGCAGTTGTTTGTTCACGTTATATCACATTGTGCCTGAAAGATAAGCCTTGAAGTCCTTATTAGAAATCACCATTCTATCCGGGAAGATTAGTGTTATTTATCGGCGTTTTCCCTTATTTGCTACCACACCTATGCCACCATTCCGAAGTTTCGATATTGCTAAATAAAAAACGCCTCTTACTCATCACCATACCTGGAGGTTAGCATCTAAACTTCATAGCACTAGAAATATTAATGAATCAGCCCTGATCTCCTGGGTGAGTTGAGGAAAACATCAATTTTCAATTCAATTCAAGGCATTTATTGGCAATATTGACACAAAAAAATGTATAGGTACCTACAGCAGAATAAGAATAATAGAAATATAAAGAGTAGTGAAATGAAACAAAATTTATACATTAATTTCCCAACGAAGACTAAGTTCCTCGGAACTTGAGCTCCTCGGAGGAGTTATGTTAACACTGCTCACAGTCGGTGTGTACTTGGGTAATTAATATGCCCTGCGCATAAATGGTAATTTATGTGTGTTATTTTAGGATATAAGGTAGTATTATAGTAGTATAGTATGGTAGTATTGTAGTATTATAGTATCCAAACTAAAATATACGGTATAAGGTGAAATAATGATTATAGGCTAGAACTCAATAATTTTTTGAAACCAGACAACTCACTAAAAGAAAATATATTTATTTATTTCCGGTATATAATTCAAAGAGCTGTCACGTAAGAATTTATTTTATAGAATTCAATATTTGTTTTGGGAAGGATAATTTTTCAGCTATTATAATTTCGAGTGAAAGAAGATACAGATATATGATTAGAATTTATGCCAGTGGTAAATACATGAGTACAGGATTGGAAATGAAATATTTGATTGATATTTTTAACTTCAAAGAGCTTGTATAACAAAGCAGTTGGATATCTTGCGTTTTTATGCAGTATTGTTCTTAATAATCTATTCTGCGTTATTTGGAGTTTTTTGATGTATGGTTTACATCAGTAACACCTGTAGGTTGTATTCCTATGACGTCCTGCCACAAAAGCCACCTAGTTCTCAAATCTTCAATATTTTTTGGTCACTTCTATGTAAAAGTTCTTAGATATCTAAAAACACTGAACTTGAAAAAAAGGATATAGGTATGTGTTTATTGTGAGACTGAGGTTCCTGAGAATCAAGTGTAACGCTTCTGCTTTGGGTGATTCACACCAAGCCTGTCCAGCTGAGTCAGTAAAAAAATCCAACACTCGACCATCCTTTTGATCTCATGTGAAGACGTGCATAATCCGTTCACGTAGGCCGTGTGCGAATTGAATTGAACATCGAGACGTACGAGTATGAAAGCCAGTCACCAAGCCACCAAGATTCCCTAGGGAGAATCGACAAGCGGACGCTACCATAAGACGAAGGGAAACAGCTCAACTAATCCCAGATTGCCGCCGGCGCGATTCATACAATATTCGGCCTACATTAATAACTAAATCACCGATGGATCGTTAGAGCTCAGCACCTACAGAGGAGTCCTGCTCAGGATTTCCCAACTCGAGAGAAATCCTCTATTTTGAAAAGAAAGAGGAAAAAAACTCCTTGGAGCCCGAGGAACAGGGCCTTTTGTCAGCAACTGTCGGTGAGGTTTGAACTGAGGTGAGCACAGTATGCTGTGTCCAGTGAATTTTTGGATCACAAGGTGCCATCCCAGGATCATCATCACCATGGCCGCTTTGCAGAGGAGTGACGTATCCCTGCACTCTACACCACGTCAAAACTCGAGGAACTAGCCAGCCTTGAGGAACACTGCGCTCCTCCCACCACCTCCTATGGTGAAAGACGATCTAAATTACTTTTCGGGGCAATCCCCGAACCGAGTGACTGGCGGGGACAAAATCGTCATTGAAGAGCATTAGAGACAACAGTTAGGACTTGAATAATTACATAACTAAGTATAGGAATAAAATATGTACAAATCATCGAGCTCAATAACTTTTATACTGCTCCGTAGTGCCTCACAGAAGTCGATGTAGCCACAGGGGGGAGGTAGCGTATTTTAAGTGTAGTCTCTAGCAATCTCCTAGGGCATGCAGCCTACAGGAATACAGGCTTAATTTTTTTACATTGATAATATTTATTGAATATCAGTAACATAATAACTGAGCATTTAAGCCGGTAAGTTTAATTTCCTACAGTATTTAACAGTTAGTAGAGTTAGCAGCCAAATGGCTGTGGTCTAGAAGAGAGGACCCACACTACGCCTGTCACATGACGCAACAAGGTCCAATGGTTTGGTCCTGTCAAGTTGCCGACGGCATTGCTATTGTCTAGGGGAGGAAGGACTTCGGGTTTGTTTGTCCATGGAGCCGATGTTCGTGTTTGATTGCATGTTGCTTGATCACTTCACTGACAGTTTCCATTTCAAGGTCACAATGGAGATCATCATTGTGCACATACCATGGGGCTTTTACCATAATGAAACAAACGTTGAAGTATTATTGGGTAAATTATTAAACAACGGTAAATTATTACACAATGGTTTATTATACTAACTGCGCAGAAGGGGCATCTATACAGGTAAATTATTACACTAACGGTTTATTATTTACCTTATGCTTCATGAATAACTGCAAATAATTAATGATTGAATTATTGAATCCCGGGCATTTGTATGAAATTTTAATTCCCGGGCCGGCTCCAGTACTCGATTTAGGGCTTTCCAGGGGGGAGCTCGAGGGTAGTGACCACAGAAAACAGTGCTCTACACAGAAGGGGTATCTGTACATGTAACCGTTGTGTAATAATTTTCAGCGTTTTTCACTCGTATGTGCCACTATGTATGGATCCAATTTATCGATGATGATTGTATATTTTTCAGTGACCAAGCAGCCCCAAGTCATCGTGACAACCGTAGTGCCAGTCGGTCCCGACTCGACGCACATGATCTGCCCCCACTGCCGCTTTGAAATTGAATCCAGTATCACAAGGAAACCTGGTCTCATCGCTTATCTGTCTGGCTTCGTCATTTTCTTGCTTGGGTAACAACACCTCTTAATCTTGTCAACTTCTATGAGCTTTTTTTTCCATGGACATTTGCTTTACTGCTGTTCCCGGTAGACGAGCAGTCGAAAGCATTGGATTGAGACTTGTAAAGCATTCGGGTCTGGGTTTGGCTAGTGGGTGTGAAACGAAATTTCATCAGAGGATCGAACTGGAAGGTCAGCAGCATTCGATTGTGATACTGGATATCTATAATGATATAAGCGTGATTAAAATTCGTCACAATGTAATTACAGGGTTGCTATCTGTCCCATGTTTCGTGAGACTGTCTCGAATTTGTGGTCCCAAAATGAAGTTTATTTGCTTACTAGCTGCTTTTGTCAGAGTCGACAAGTTGAAAAAACGCTACAAAGTCCTTGTCACATGGGTTTATTATTCTATTGGACATACCTACAGAAACGATGGCTGTTTATTTATTGTTTCTTTCATATAAAATAATTTAAATAGTTATTTCTGGTGGTTTCCACCAATTTTGGCCCCCAAAACACTACGCTCCTTTTTTTTTTTTTTCAAATTATCTTTCATCATTGATAGTACCATTTAATCGTCTTGATCCACCTCTTGATACTTTTTCTAGTGTTATTCTACAAATTGATGGTGATTTCAGACGATTTTCCAGGTTTTTGACTTATAAAAAATCAATTTTGGGAGCTGAACATCTGGTACAACCTCAATTTTCCACTCTGGTCAAAATCGACTTCATATTCGGTCTTCTCGTCCCCAAAAACATGAAAAACGATAGGTACCTCAAAAGCTCATTAGCGAATTTTCAAAGAAAATGAAGCTATTGCAATGGCTTCGAAATTTAAATAATATAAATTTTTGGAAATTATCTTCATAGAAATCCGTTTGAGACCATTCTAAAACGATTCCTGAAATTTAACACTTTTTTATATGTATATATATATATATGTGTCACTCCAGACGATAACTCTCGATAGAATTGAGATAAACAGCTCAAATTTGCACAAAAAATCTATCTTGGCAATCGAAAGGCTAAGTTCGAAGATGGGCGAAATTGGCCTACTCTAAGGAGGGTTTTGGCGCATTTAAAGTGCGCAAAAATTACCCAAAAATCCCCAAAATGTTATTTTCCAACAAGTGACCCCTCATTTTAAAGGTTTTTGCACGCTGAACACGATGGTGGAATCGGATTTTAGATATCTTGATCCGTTCTCAAATTAGAGCATTTAAAGTGCGCAAAAATTACCCAAAAATCCCCAAAATGTTATTTTCTAACAAGTGACCCCTCATTTTAAAGGTTTTTGCACGCTGAACACGATGGTGAAATCGGATTTTAGATATCTAAATCCGTTCTTAAATTAGAGCATTTAAAGTGCGCAAAAATTACCCAAAACTAGGATAATCTTTAAACTCTTACCCCCCCCCCCCCACCCCCTTAGAGTGGTCAGATTGAAAAATGTGAGAAGTATTAATTGAATACGAGAGTTCGAAGCAAAAAAGGGGGAGGCAAACGATTAGTACAACTCCTTTACCTACTGCACTCTCTTGAGTAGGTAAGTCAAAAGTCCTAACTACCCTATCCTACCTAATATGAACCCACAGCGATCAAATAAATAAGCACTTAGTACAATTACGTAATAAACAAACGGTAGAATCAGGATGGACAAAACGTACAAATTAAAATAAATACGAAGAGAATATACATAGAAAACCAAATTTTAGACCGAAGTTTTCCTTTATTCAAAACCATAGCCATTAATTCGAATATTTCTTTGAAAATTCGCTCATTAAGTCATGCTGCATGACTGGTTTTACTAACATGTTGCTAAAACGCAAAAAGTACCTATTTTTACACACATTTTCACTCATAACACCCCTGGGTATATTCCGATCGGGCTGAAAAGTTTCGGGACACAAATAGGGCCCAAATGGAGCATGTGTGCGAAAAAACGAATTTTTTAGACCAAAAATGAAGCCTGTACAGGTGATACGGCGGACGGCGTATGGTGGACGGACATTGCATTTTAGCATGGAACATGCTTTAGCCTTGGACTAACTAGCCAAAAAACGTTACGCAGAATGGGTGACGCGGATGGGTGACGAAATTTTCTTATGATTTTCACGTACAACCGAGTAGTTGCTAGGGAAATGAAACTTCTTTCATTTCATCGGACAAAAATCGATTTCCATTCGTTGGAAAGCTCTTGATTTATCACGCATTTATTTCGTATTTGTTCTTGGTATTTATTTCCTAGTTTCATAATATAACTATATAAATGGATGTTATAAATCGATAGTAAACAATGACGCTTGTTTGGTTGTCACTTGGTTGTTTCGATGTGTATAAGCGTGGCTAAAGCATGTTCAATGTTTCTTGAATTGTAGCCGTAGGCTCTAAGCAGTAAGCATCCGGGGGTCCAGGGGGCTTGCCCCCCTGGGGAGGCGCGGAGCGCCGAGTTTTGAATCTACTCACCTTGAAACGGGAAAGAAAAAATTTTGAGGGGGTGTTATAACAATTTTTTGCTGAGCGAATACATAGGTGTATTATTCACAGAATAATAAACCAAAACCGCTCTTCATCCAAGCAGAATTATTAAGAAAATAAGGTAAGGAAAACAACAATTCGTTCCTAAAAGGACAACCTGATTGGTATTATGTGTAATATCATGAGTCCACAAAAACACTTGAAAAAAGTTGAAAGTTGGGGGGGGGGGGGGTTTATTTGTGAAGAAAAACGCATAAAAACAACGTGGAAGAAACTCGGCGCTCCGCGCCTCGCCAGGGGGCAAGCCCCCTGGACCCCCGGATGCTTACTGCTTAGAGCCTACGGCTGCAATTCAAGAAACATGGAACATGCTTTAGCCACGCTTACACACATCGAAACAACCAAGTGACAACCAAACAAGCGTCATTGTTTACTATCGATTTATAACATCCATTTATATAGTTATATTATGAAACTAGGAAATAAATACCAAGAACAAATACGAAATAAATGCGTGATAAATCAAGAGCTTTCCAACGAATGGAAATCGATTTTTGTCCGATGAAAATGAAAGAAGTTTCATTTCCCTAGCAACTACTCGGTTGTACGTGAAAATCATAAGAAAATTTCGTCACCCATCCGCGTCACCCATTCCGCGTAACGTTTTTTGGCTAGTTAGTCCAAGGCTAAAGCATGTTCCATGCTAAAAGGCGACTTGAAACGGCTTGGTTACGTTACACAGATATTACGCATCGACACACCGTTTCCAATCTGCTGCCACCAGCGAGCCAATCAGAACCCATGTACGTGCAACGTCACAGGCAACAGCGGGGCCTCATTTCCCAGCCGATTTTTTGAAATCTCAAAAGTTTGGAAGCCTCTCCCGATTCAGCCCTATTATTGGCTATCTCACATCATAAACTGTTCAGAAAAAATACAAACCGAATTCATGACAACCACTCTGTCTTTGGTAGCTGTCTAAAGACCAAACAGCGGTGATGTGAATTGTCCCTGTTCAATAACAGCGCACTTTTCACTAAAATTACGCCCTCCAAATGGTTTGTGCATATTTATGGCATGGTGCATATTTATTTATGGGGCATATTATTTATATACTTACTAAATAAATATGAATTATAAATTGCACTCAAGCGACTATAAAATACCCCAGAGGGGGGGGGGGGGGGGGCAACAAACAGAGCAAGATCTCATTCCCAAACTACAAAAACTCTCAAAAAATTTACCCATCAATAATACTTCAACGTTTGTTCAAGTTTCACTACCTACCAACAAACTCCAAAAGAGCCATCATTTTTCAAATGAAAAACACAAACGGTGGGTACAGCTTCCGTACAAGTACGCAACCACGAGGGACATTTTATGTCTTAGCGCCCCCTCCCGCACCCACACCAAGTACTTCGTACTTAATTGTTTTGGTGAAGATTTCCAACGAATGGTACCTAGTCCGAACAGCCTTCAGTCCCAATTAGCCGGACTCCACTGTATTATGTACGTAAACATTCATTTAAACAATCACGCTCATACCGCAGCTTGTTGGCCACGCAGTCCGCAGTGGTTAACGTAGTATGGTTAGGTAAATCGAGAGCTATCCAACGAGTGGTGAACGATTTTTGTACGATGATAACTGGCGAAGATAAAGTTCCGTAGCAACGAATCGGTTGTAAGCGAAAATCATCAGAAATTTTCGTGACGATTTCGTGTAACGGTTTTTGTGTAACGTTTTTCGAGTTATGTGCCAGAGTAAAGACATAAAATGTCAAAAATCATTTTGGCTTGACAGTAACCTTGCTTTTGGTGGAATGTATTGAGGCTTTTCATTCGTCCATAATAATTATTTACTTAAAACCTGATCAGATTCACATTTAGAAATTCCAGTTGCCTCACCACCTACCATATTTACTGTCAGCATGGATACTAAACACGTCTTTAATTAAAACGCTTACACAACGTTGCAATATCGAATGCGAGTGCAGCTTGTTGGATTTAATATTTCGTTCGCACTTCATTTTTCTGGTGGTTAGCTGGCACCAAGAAAATTTTAAGAAACCATGCATGATCCAGTACCATCTTGATAAGCGTTCGACAAGGGTTTGAATTGAGGTGGTAGTGCATGGCCATTTCTTCTCTGCTCGATTTTCTATGGACTGGAATAACGAAAACCGGCTTCGGATGGTCAGGAACAGCCTAGTCCTTTCTGATGGTCAGAAACCGTCAGTTGGTCACTGAGAACGAACCTATTATCCACCCTGTAGTGGAGTTAAGGGAGGCGTGGTCAGGGTGAGTACTATTTTGAAACGAGCCTTCTTTACTTACCTATTTTCTTCATGAAAAATGTGAGGTTACTGAATGTAAGGCTAAATGTTTGGCTATTTTTATTTACTTTACATTGAGGGCATGTGGTGCTACTCAGAGACCAGACTACGGCCCTGCTCTGACAATAAAATATGATGTGAGATAAACTGTCCACCCACTTAGTTGACATTTGATTATACTATGCGTTTCCGGTTGGGTTTCATTCATTGCAGTAAATAGAAACATGGCAAACAGCCAGTCATGGATACTGTACATTCCTGATAATAACTGAACAAACCTATTAAGCATCCACCCTGTAATGGAGTTGAGGGAGGACGGTAAAATATGATGGAGCTGTACTGTCCACTCACTGGGTAGACGTTTGATTATATTGTGCGTTTCCAGTTGGGTTTCATTCATTGTAATGAATAGTCAGGAACACGGTAAACAGCCGGTCATGGATACAATACAGTCAGAAAAGCGCCCGAGAATCACTGCGAACAGCCCAATCCTTCCTAACGGTCGGGAACCGTCAGATGGCCACTGCAAACAAACCTATTATCCACCCTGTGATGGAGTTGAGGGAGGACAATAAAATCTGATGTGAGCTTACTGTCCACTCATTGGGTAGACGTTAGATTATATTGTGTGTTTCCATTTGGGTTTCATCCATTGCAATGAATAGTCAGGAACACGGCAAACAGCCGGTCATGTATACTATACAGACAGAAAAGCGCCCAAGAATCACTGCGAACAGCCCAGTCCTTCCTGACGGTCAGAAACCGTCAGATGGCCACTGCGAACAAACCTATTATCCACCCTATAATGGAGTTGAGGGAGGACAATAAAATATAATGTGAGCTGTAGTGTCCACCCTCTTGGTAGATATTGTTATATTGTGTTTCTCGTTGGTTTTCATTCATTATAATGAAATTATCCACTTATTTCAGGTGTTGGTGCGGATGTTGTTTGCTCCCCTGTTGCGTAGACAGCTGCATGGACGTTCACCACACTTGCCCCAACTGCAACGCCTATCTCGGTCGCTACAGCCGCTAATCCTGGAGCACCCCTCACCCACGTTTTCTTGCGTCTGCACTATACGCCCAGTGTTGCTTCTTCCACTTTGAAAAGTCGAAATCTTCAACCTACTCCCAAATGTTAGACGAGGACCAATCTGAGGTTTCTCCTGTCAACTGGCCCATCAAGTTTTTATATATTTTTACAAATTCTTTCATTTTGCATTCGTAATTGTTGATTCTAGGCTCGCTCCTCCTTATCCCCTCGTTAATCACTTGAATAACAATGATTCATCCTGTCTGTACAGTGTTAGTGGTTCAGCTGTTATTCCAGTAGCTAAGGAGTTGGTTTTCTATTTTAGTTTATTGGCCAATACTAAGCTGTACTTGTGCCGGAATTAGTATACATTTCATCTTGGTTCGGTAAAACTGTGGTTACTGCCATTTGGACACATTAAATCACGGAAAACTGTGGAACTTCAACAGGAAATGTGCAATGGAAATTATGCTACCAACAAAATTGAGTAAAATTGGAGCATTTGTGAGCGGCTATTCAATCGTCCAGCAAAAACAAACTAATTTATTTGCGGTTAAAAGCACAAGTAGGACAAGGGATTTTTCGAAGTTGCGTTTTGATTTGTTACTTACATCACGGAATTCGTTCCTGGTGGTGAACGTCAAGGTTTCAATAATTTCTTCACCGCATTTCCTTAATTTATTTGTCACCCTATATTATATTCTTCAAAAAGGGTTCTTTAATAATTTTTCCAAGAGGCTCCAGACCGCTTATTCATGCCTAGGGTTAAATAAAGGGCGCTACATTCCTCATTAATCGCAATTTCTCCCAAGGGATTGATGAGGGATGTTCCCTCGTGTCTTCCTATTCTACTGTTTTTCACTGATTGGTATATTATCCTCCATCTTGCCGATTTTATATGATCCCCGGAAATCCCTCCCAGCCTTGCTGTTTCGAAGCCGTGCGATGAATTTCCGCATCTGCGAGTTAGCAGGTTAATTTTAGAGATGAGTAAGATGCGTTCAGTTCAGGGAGTCAACTCCCACCAGTTCACTCAGTTTTGACCACCCTTTGGGGCACGTTCACTCCATTCAACCGAGTCCCTAATCCAAATTCTAATTATCTCAACCTAAATATCACGAAAACGAGTTTTTGATAGGTTTGATTCAATAAGAAGTTTAATAATATATTATATTTTCATACAAAATCACAATGGTTTGGAAAATCCTTCACATCAAAAATGTTGCTGGAATCTAATAAGTAAGAAGCCTTATTGACAATCTGCAACAAGTGGTGAAGGGAGGGGTCGATGAACGTTTGAACAAGTGGGAGTTGGGAGGGGAACGCAAGGAGTTAGGAATGCGGGCGAGGCAGAAGAACGGCTGAACTGGTGGGACCAATAGGACGAGTTGTGAAAATGGAGTGAGGTTAGGATCACCCGTTCAGTGAGAATGTCAGCTCTTTGGTCATACGTTCAGTTGGGATACGTTCAACGGAAAGATCCGTTCAGCTCGGAAGTGTTCAGTGCTGAACGCCACATCCCTATTAACGTTTCGAAGTTCCGGTTAAAGTTTCATCTGAGAGATGTGCTACATTTCAAGAAGGCGAATCAGTTGATTTTCTTGTGGTACTCTCCACCTATTTTGGCGTGCAATCCCCTGTATTCTGGACATTGTATTTTTTTGGCGGGCGATTGAAATAAATGTCGTAATTTCCACATTATCATCGACTAAAACTTTTGCTTGGAACATTTCTGTAATTTTTTTAATCGGAAGACATCTTTAAAAAATACTAAGTTGTTGGAATATTGATGGTGAAGAGCTAGTAACTCTGTGCAGCACACAATATCCAGCATAATCTCCTTCTGGACTTCCCTCGGGGCATTCCTATTCCAACAGTCCCTAAGCACTTGTTCCAGAGTTGGAAGAGCTCTCCTGTCCACGGGCATCCTCTATAAAATTCCAATTTCACTCTCCAAGTAATGAAAATTCGTATTTTATGAACCGTAAGACCTCCTAGATTTCATATTAATCTTACATAAACCTCCATTGCCCTCAATGTGTTTTGCATTCAAAACAGATACTTTTCAATGTGACCAATTGAGTCAATTAATTGATTTACAGCCTTACGGGCGAGTTTTAACAGTGTTGTACGAAGAAGACGTCTATTCAAAATTACTGAAGCCATGACCGATTGTGATTTTTCCAAGCTTTCTCAGCTATTATTGTTACTCCCATGATATTAGTGACGAACGTTATTTTTGATAGTCAACATTACATTGCTGGACCTGTTGATTTTCTTAAATGCACTTCATAATACCTGTCCTATCTGTGTGGTATAATTCCAGAGCAAACTTGTTTTAGGTTTGATTTCGCTATTTTCCTGTTAAACTCTTGAAACAATAAGGGGCCGTTTCATCTATTAATACCTACATCTGAATGGAAACCATGAATTGTCTAAATCAAAATGAGATGTTTCTATACCCATAGAACTGATTCGCTTTTAGCTAAGAAACACAAAAATACATTCCTCACATCCTGTCTTCCTTGAGCCTCATCAAAGTGTAACAGCAAAGAAAATTCGTTAAAATTGTACTCTTCTTCAGTGCGTCCTTTACACTATTACGATCTGAGTGTCACTTTTTTTGTCAGTTGGATAACAGGAATCAATTATGAAAGTGTTAGAACTGAAATTCCTGTTGGCTTAAGGTTCCATATTGTTTAACAAATGTTTAGGTTGTTAAGTCTGCTCCACATTCTCACGAGAACCTTCTCCGGGTGTCTCAGGGGTTTCTCGAACTCAAAAACTGCATGAAAGTAGGGTCCTTTACACTCTCATGAGAATGTCCCGCGGATGTTCGAGAACGAGTGTGTTGAGCTGTGGAGTTGCTTCTTGCTTTTTTCTCGTCTTCTCCAGTCGTTCTCGCCTCCATTGGGCTGAGACGACCGTCCCTTCTAGAACCCTCCTCTGTGTCGATATCCGGTGGAGGGGGGCCTCGAACAGCCCCTGAAAACCCTTTGACTTGGGCATGAAATACCGTCTTCAAACCGAGAACAGCGTAGACAAGACGAGCAAGGCGAGAAGCCGCCCCACACATGTTCTCACGCATTTGTCCCCTTTGTCCTGGGTTTGAATTACAGACTCTTGAACGAGGAAGCCGGAGGCGAGCCAAGAATACTCTCCACACTCTTGTTCTCACACATTGTCGTGAGAACCCTCTTGGGGTGTCTCGAACTCAGAAACTGCATGAAAGTAGAGGTCTCCACACATGTGAGAATGTCCCCCGAATATTCAAGAACGAGTGTGGAGGTGCTTCTCGCCATCTCTTTTCGTTCTCACTTTCATTTGGCCGAGACAGCCATCCGGTCTTGAACCCTCCTCTGTGACGATAGCAGGTGGAGGGAGGACGAGAGAGTGTGGAGGGGGGTCTAGGTCTCGAGCAGCCCCTGAAAACCCTTTGACTTGGGCATGAAATACCGTCTCCAAACCGAGAACAGCGGAGACAAGACGAGAAGCTGCTCCACACACTCGTTCTCGCACATTAGTCCTCTGTCCTAGGCTTGAAATACCACCTCTAGAACGAGACAGCCGGATGCAAGACGAGAGATTACTCTCCACACTCTTGTTCTCGTACAATGTCGCGAGAACCCTCTTGGGGTGTCTCAAACTCAGAAACTGCATGAAAGTAGAGGCCTCCACACGTGAGACTCCCGAATGTTGTGCTTCCTGCCTTCTCTTTCGTTCTCGCTTTCAGTTGGCAGAGACAGCCGTCCCGTTTAGAACCTTTCTGTGTGACGATAGCAGGTGGCGGAAGGACGAGAGGGTGGGAGAGTGTGTGGAGGGTCTCGAACAGCCCATAAAACTCTTTGACTTGGGCTTGAAATACCGTCTCCAAACCGAGAACAGTTGAGACGAGACGAGCAAGGCGAGAAGCCGCTCCACACACTCGTTCTTGCATATTTGTCCCGGGCTTGAATTACCGCCTCTAGAACGAGAAAGCCGGAGACAAGACAAGACGAAAATACTCTCGACATTCTAATGAGTACATCCCCTGAATGTTCGAGAACGAGTGTGGAGGTGCTTCTCACCTTCTCGTGTCCTTCTCGCTTCCAGCTGTCCGAGAGAGCCGTCCCATCTAAAACCTTCCTCTGTGACGACAGCAGGTGGAGGGAGGACGAGAGGGTGGGAAAGTGTGGAGGGGGGTCTCGAACAGCTCCTAAATCCTTTGACTTGGCCATAAAATACCGTCTCCAAACCGAGAACATCGGAGATGAGACGAGCAAGGCGAGAAGCCGCTCCACACACTCGTTCTTGCATATTCGTGCCCTTTGTCCCGGGCTTGAATTACCTACCACCTCTAGAGCAAGAAAGCCGGAGACAAAACGTGACGAGAATACTCTCCACACTCTTTTCTCGCAAGTGTGGAGCCAGCTTTAGTTTCTTATTGGTCTTACTTTTTCAACCTAGGTAGGTACACCTATCTTATATTGTATAGCTAACTTACATGTTTAATCAGCATTTTCATTCGTTTAGGGTGGAGGAAGTGTGCGTATGCCACTTTGTGGAGAATGAAAGGCTCCATTGATTCTGTATACCGAAGCGGCTTGTTTCCAGCACACCGCCTCTTACGTTCTCTTGATTTGTCATTGACCTTCAAAATATTTTACCTTCAATAATAATTTTAATTTCAATTTACGATAGTCAAGGTGACGGTGAAAAATGAATAGGGCCATATTACATTTTACGATTACCTTTAGGTTTGGATAATTACAGTAGATGCAATTTTGGTAAACGAGGTGGTGGGTCCATCACATGGACGAAACAATTATTTTGTGTTACAATTGTTCGGAAGAAATCAAGAACCCTTCATATTGCAAAGAATCCATCCATTGATCTCCAAGAATTTCTCCATTAGGTACATGTCAAAATTCTTTCTTGTGCAATTCTTCCTTTGTTCCTCGAACAAACATGTTATAAATAACTAAACAAATTATAGACGGAGTTAGCGACAGAAATGTGTTCTGCGTGCCTCAGAAACTTGTTGAACGGATTCGATGACTTGTCTCATCGTTTTGTTACGTAATTCTAAGGTTTTCATTTTTTGATTCCATCCTAATACTTTTAAAAGCATTTACTATAATTCGTTTAAAAAAGATTGATATAAAGAACACTAAAGTAATTTTTTTTAGGTGTAACATATGGATTATTCGAATATCATACATAAAAAATAATTTTGAAGGAAATATCGGCAAAGTTAACTATTTTATTACACACGTGCAAAATGCATTACAGTTCTTTTGCACGGATGAAAATCAATTAGTTCTATTAATCAGCTTGTATGTTATCTAATATTGATAATATTAATATTATTCTTTGATGAAATAAATCCATGGACTAATAATTGTGAACTTTTATTTCTCCTTTTTAGGACGTCCCTCGGTAGTAAGAGACGTCCTTATGTATTTGATCTGGTCCGAAGAGGAAAATCAGCCGAGAATTAAAAGAACCACATTCAAATCCGTAGAAAAAACCATAGGTGTAGGCAATCATCCCAATTAATCAACTACCCTGTCCCTACTTCGTATCATAGCACAGGACCAATGTGGTTTAAGCATTTTCCATCTTCGCATGTATGTACAGAGTCGCCCACCTACTTGATTATCCGAGGTGTTGAACTCAATACCTACTGCCTACATTGCCCCTCAGACAGGGTAGAATTAACTAGGTGTAATTGATAGGTATACGTAATTAAAAATAGCTAGGTAATTGATAGTGCCACTTTTTATAATAACTGATCGATTGGTATGCGTAGATTTCAGTTTATTTCTCTGTATTGGGGTTGTGGCCCCAATACAGGCTCCATCCTCCCCTCACCTGTACCCAAGCCTCTCCCAAGTGTTGTGTGTTGTACTGTTTGTATGTCTTGTACATTATATAGGTACCCAGTGCTCCACAGCCACATGTTGTACATGGGTTTAAATAGGTACCTTCGATTTGTGATCCCCTTTTGGGGCATGCTATACACACCGCTGTACAGGCACATTTAAAGGAGTTAATACTTATTATGCATGATCCTCTAATGAGGCATGCTATACATTACCTTTATGTAACCTATAGCGGAGCAGGGAGAGACTGGATAATAGCTGTTACAATACGAATATTATACAAGTAGGAATAGTACCTACGTGTACATAGGACTGACGTGAACATGGGCAAAACCAAGTACGTGATCACGTATCAGAAATTGAGCTCAACACCCCGACACCATAGGTCTCAATGGTTCTAGCTTCAAACGGGTCGAGATGTTTCCATACCTCAGCTCCACGATGCTCATGGCCAGTGGCTGCTCAGTAGAGATCAGCACGAGACCTCTTGAATGCTGTCAAGAAGTTTTAAACTCACCATGTACTGTAAGACCGTCCTGCGATCAGTACTGCAGATCTGAGACAAGGACCATGGGAGAGAGCAGCCAGAGAACAAGCTTAGAGCGTTCAAAAGAGGGTCTTAAGAAGAATCCTTGGTCCGGTTTGCGGAGGAGGATGCTGGAGGCGCAGAAGGAATGAAGAGGTATACAAGGTATACTGCTGATGTGGTTGAATTCGCCAGGCTGGGGCGCTGGAGATGGGCTGGCCATGTTTGGAGGATGCAGGAGGACCTAGCTAGAAAGCTCCTTGTAACAAGGCCACACCTGACTAGAGGAAAAGGACGATCCGGGCAGAGATGGGTCGACAATGTTGAGGAGGATTCAGCTAGGGCCAGGGCCAGTGATACATGTACCCAATGCTCTACAGCCACATTTACTTGGGTTTAAATAGATCTTCGATGCGTGATCCTCTTATGGGTGATCCTATACATTGTCTTTGCATTACCTATAGTGTAGTAGGGAGAGACTGGAACAGCTATTATGAAGATATGAATAGTATAGAAGTAGGAATAGTATGTGTACATGGGGGTGGTTGAAAGATGCTCCTCTTCACTGGCTCTGTTAACCAACTGTCCCGAAGATGCCAGGGCACGCGTGCCTGTCTCCTTCTCCCGCTCTCCTCAAGCGTTCCCTTTCATACCCTAAACCTTGAATAGTCCTGTCATGCTCCCTGTTGTTCTCGCTATGTAGCGGAAACTACTGACAGAAAATCATCTTCAAGCCCGAAGTATATCCATATCACTCTTAAGGTGATCACACACGGGCCAGGGCGGGACGGGTCACACCACAGCGGGAACAGCGCACCCGGTTTGGTTCAGTGTTTTTCTTATGGGAACCCGCACACCACAGACGGGGCAGAGTGCTCTCTAGGCGTTTTTTTTCCCCCGTCAGCCTGCTGCGACCCGATCCACCCCAGTAGCTGTGTGTGATAAGGATAACCAACTGGATCGTTCAAGGAACGCAGGTTCTATAGGAACCAAAGTGTTTTTCTCTCAGTGCTTTTATTCTACAAAACGCCGCAAATGATTACACAAGGAATTATTTTCAGTATAGTATGTGCGCCCCTTAGGCGTAGATCACTGTTTTCTGTGGTCAATACCTACCCGTGAGCTCCCTCCAGGAAAGCCCGGAATAAAGTACGGGATCCGGCCAGACAATTGTAGTTTCATAAATATGCTGTGGATTCAGGAAGTCTACCTACCTATATTATAATTTGTTGTTATACATGAATGGCATTTTGTTCGTTACGACCTCTCAACAAAATCCAAAATAACCACCATTCCTCAATTGAAATAATATCTCCGTACAACCAACCAATATTTTGGTTCACGGTTACCAACCATGTATATTTACCACATGTGTATTACCACAAAAAAATATATATACTTATATATAGGTAGACATTTTTTTCATGCTCGATTCCAAAGGTTCATTACTAAAATTAATAAACCAAAAATAAAATTCCTTCATCAGAAGATTCCCGATGAGCTACTGCACGACATTCCGCTTATGTCCTTAGCGGCATATATCCGGTGCGATGTGACCAGACCCGCTGCGGCACTAGTGTGCGCTTACCTTCAGCTGAAACTGTCACTGTGAAGGAGCATAAAAAAAAAGCTGCAAATCCCTGCTCAACGGTTTATTATTTTGTACAGAATACCCTTCTGTTACAGATCACAGCTCTCTGTATAGATAACCCGTCTATACAATATGTACTAGTCTATACATATTATGTGGATCGCAGACCCACCGTAGGTTAGTACCTAACCACGTACTCTTTACTAGGTAGGTACCTATCTAAATCAGGAGTTAAATGTTGCTAAAATAATTCTGTCGATGACAAACAGTAGCTAAAATGGCAAAAAGAAACACAAAGACTGAAGTTCTGAAAGGAAATTGTTGATGTGGAGTGAAATAGATGCCCCTTCTGCGTAGATCACCGTTTTCTGTGGTCAGTACCTATAATGAACCGCTGTGTAATAACTTGCCCATCAATAATACTTCAAAGTTTGTTCAAGTTTCAGAAGTACCTACCAACAAAATCCGATAGTCCATCACTTATCAAATGAAAATAATATCGCAGAACAACCAACTCGACTTCATACAGCCATCCTTGATTATAATCAGGTGCTCCTTAGTGATGATATCCGGGCCGAACTTATACCGTGTTGAAGCTTTTTGGTGCACACGAACGGCTGGGGGCTCCCGGCGGTCTCAAAAAATTGTTTAGCTCAAGACAAATTTAATAACGTAAAAAAAACCATACCCTTCTATCGTAAGTTTTCGAGCTACGGCGTTCTGAAAATTTCAACCCCTATTTTGAACCCCTTAGAGATGACTGACAGTAACGCCAAACTTCGAGGACCAACTAGACCCCGAACGGAACCTATAACCCGAATTTCATCAATTTTTTTTTTTTCATGGTAACTAAGAAAAGTGCTCAGTAAGGCGTATGGCGGACAGACAGAAATTTTTTTATTGCATTTCGGATTCTACATAACTTGAAACGTAAACCATCAAATTTTGAGGGGGGGTTAAAATTTTTTTTTCATGCTCATTCCAAAGGTTCATTAGGGGAGAGTGGGGCAGTTTCAACCAGTTTTGAACGTAAATGATCCAGAGCCAAGACTTCAACTTTTTTTAAATTCTTTTCCCTCTCACCGGAAAGCTTACCTATCTAGCTATGAATCGCCTTGGCCAAATTTTTTTAAATCACCCAATGGAAAGCACAATAAATGTTTTCTTGAAAATAGTTTTTTGGATGAAGGTGCCCCACCGGTGGGGTAGATTCAACCACCCGCTGGGGCACTTTCAACCACCAGTGGGGACTTCCAACTATGATGCAGTTCAAGAAAAATGAATAATAAACGTCATTAACTCTTATAATGATGAACAGTAAGGGAAATAAGTGGTTTAACAAATATAATTACATACAATTGGTCTTTAACGAAGGCTAAATCGAGAAAAATCTTAACGAAAAATGAAGGAGTCTCTCATTGTCATGGGGGTAGCTAGCTTCGCGATCACGTCAGATCTGTCCACGCTTGATGTTCCTGTAAGGCCAACAACCTTTATTGTAGTTGGAACAGTTGTTACTCCTGTCTCGTCCAGATTGAATATTTGATGAGGCTGGAATTTATACTTATCGTAAAGATGCCGAAGGCTGGTGAAAAATTCGTTGACTCTGTTCGTATTAAATGCCGTCATCCTGCACAAACTTGCCCTCTCTGGTTTCCTCCGTGAAAGATCTTTGTTTCGCTTCATAAAACCTGAAAGCCAGTCTTTTCCAGCCAGTCCTTCCTCAGTCCATGAAATCGGAACATTCTTACAGTTGAGAAGTTTGGCATAATCAACTGCAAGGGCGAGAATTTGTTTTTGGGAGAGCCCAAAATGTAAGTTGCAGCATTTTACTAGGTACTCTCCCAGTTTTTTCTCCTGCTCTCCAGTGAAAACCTGCCTTACAGCATATTTAGAGCTGAACTGATAACTCACTGCTTCCTCGATTTCTTCACTTCCAGAAGATTCATTACCTGAATCATTGCCACGAGATACTATCTTGCCTTGGATCACATTCATTATTTTCTTCAATCGTGATACTAGTGTGTCCCGTTTGACGTTATGGATCGACGCAGCAGTGCGGGTGGAAGCGCCCATTTCCACGGCTTTTATTGCCTCGCTCATAGCCTCCTCATCGACGTTCGCCCGGTTTGTTTTCCTCTTGTAGTTTCGAACCATCTGTTAAGAAAAAACAGTTCAGTAACGACCATTTTTAATTTAAGATGAAGGTGGGGTAGAATCAACCACTCGTGGGGCAGTTTCAACCGGCCCGTTTTGACCGGTTGAATCTGCCCAATCTTCAGTGGTTGATTTTGCCCCACCAGCACTCCTCATTAACGTAAGTTGCATCTATGGGTAGATAATCGTGTGTTTCCAAGGAAAACGCATGTGATTCGTTTACTTCAAATGATAATCTACCAGAAGACGCCATTACTTTTTTGAAATCTCAGAAATTTGAAGTAATATTTTGAATTTGAAAAATCTCATTTTTTTTAACCTTTTTAAGACGAAAATCATCGGCGTGGACTGGCAGCTGGTAGACGCGGTGAGGGAGCATTTTGCATTCCCATATGGTTGGAGGTGACGCATTCTCAAAAATGAGTGGCGATTTGAAGCAAAAAACACATTATTGGAGGAGTTAGGTAGGTGGTTGATTCTGCCCCACTGGTTGAAACTGCCCCACTCTCCCCTATTGAAAATAATAAACCAAAACTAACAGTAGAAGTCATGACGAAATACTTGAACTTTCATAACACATGGTTATTTATTCAACAAAGAAAACTTGTTTGTATAAAACAGATTATTATTAAAGTATGTATCAAAAATAAGACTAGCAGGGATCTAAACAGTATTTACAATTTATAATTATGTTATCACAGAAAGGATATGTTTACATGTATGGGGCCCAACCAGCAAACATTTGGCACAGGTTTAAATTGCTAGTAGCTTCTTTGATAAGCATTCTGGTTTGACCTTCGACTGAGAGGGGTTTGGAGTTCCTATGGGGAGCAAACTGGTCATTTTTACTTCTAACAACACCGTTGAGTCTCATTTCAATGTTTTGAATGTTCACTTTTGCCTCGTCATTGGACTGATCGTCCATATTGCTTTCTTTTTGGGAGTTTTTCTTGACGTCATACCGGAAAGGTTTCATGACAGAGAGAAGTTGTTCGGAGTTGTGGCGCATAACACGGTTGGTGGCTTCGCACGAGCGGACGAAGAGGCCTTCCACACCAGTGGCGCCCATCGCTCGGACCATGCTGTGCGTCAGGCGGAAGGGCACGGTTTCGGGGTAGGTGAGGAGATCGGCGCGGTTGAAGAGGCAGTTGAAGTCGACGTGGACAGTCTCGCCGGTCTTGGAATCTATAAGGATGTTCTCACCGTGGCGGTCGCCCAGCCCCACAATGTAACCTACCATAGAGATGACGGCCGCAGATTTGACGTAAGTGTTTTTGGAGTGGTACCACGCGTCTGGCGAAGGGTGCATTTCAAAAAACCACTTGTGGAGCACTGGGGGGAATTTGGGCAGGATCACTTGCACGAATCTCCTTAGCCGTTCAGATAACTCAACTTCATCCTTGCCGACCAACATCAACTTCTTGATTTGAGATAACGGCATTGGTGTCACACCGAGCTTGACATACATATCAGTGATGATCCCCTTCAAAGGCAATAATCCAGACAACCATTCGATCAGTCCACATTCCGAATTCAACGGAACAACACTGTACGTTCTAATAGACAGATCCTTCTCTTGCGCCACAGAATCCATCCTCAACAACAAATTTATTATAGAATTAAACTCCATTATCCGGGAATCTAACCTCAAATCATCAGTCTTACACATGATAGGGTACACTTCCCCATCACTTCCAACGAATTCCAAACGTTTGGGCATTTGTACAGAAAACAACACCAGAACACTTTGCTTGACGTCCGTAATGTACACTGGTGTAAGAGGAAATGGAACATGTTGTTCATCGATACTTTTTGAACTGGACAAATGCACGGTCAGAAACCTTTGCAACGGTAACATTATAGGTACATGCCTACACCCTAATATTAACGGTCGCAAATCCTCACAGAGTTGACTCAAATCCACCTGTTTCTGGTAGCTTTTGAACCTTTTCTGCGCAATCTCAATCAACTTGATGGTAAAATCGTGGAACATCTTGAAAAATTTAGACAATTCCTTATTACTGGCTTTGATCTTCTTGCAGATTTCTTCAGTACGCTTCTTCTGCATGGCACTGTTTGAGCGGCAGACTGAAATAAAAGACCACATCGCTTGTTGATGATAATTTTGGATTATTTGCGTAATTATGAGTTTGAGGATCTCAAAACAGGACGACTGTCTGTGGTTGATGCGGGACAATATTTGTGAGAACGCCGTCATGAACATGTACGTCGGCAAGCACACGAGGTTGTTCTCCATCAAATTATTGAAATCCTTCAGCGTCTTCATCATGCCGTTGTCGTCGGATTTTCTAGAAGCCGATCCCATTTTCTTGGCTATACGAGCCCCATAATCCAACCACAAGCTCAACATGCACGGCATGGACTGGTAAATGTGCTTTGTCCCGTATAGCAAAGATTTGCTGAAATTGCGAGCTGAATCCAACTGAATGAACCTCTTAGCTGAGGTATTATCAGGTTCAGTTTCAGTGAGATGCTGCTGATATAAATATGATGCCAAACATACGAAACTCTTCTCCATGTTGCAAATTTCAGCAGCCTCTTTGAAAGCTGTATACCCATCATTGAAATCCAGATTCATACTTTCAACGTTGAACGAAGCTGTGAGAAGTTTCGCTTTGGCATAGATCCTGCAAAATTCACTATTGCCATCAGCAGTGATGAGTTTGGGATTTTGGTTGAGCTCTTGTTGTAAAACAAGCACAGCAGCATCAGTATCGAATTTTGCTTGATAGTATTTGGCAAGCTCTAAGAACATTTTGGGTGGATCGTATTTTTCTGCGATTCCAATACAAGTGTACGCATCTTGCAAGCACCGTTTCTTCCTTGCTCTCTTGGCTGAGTCCAACCACATCATCCCTAAGTGTGAGGAAAACTTATTTTTCTCCTCTTCAACGAGTTTGAGTTTTGATGAATTAAACACAATATCCATAGTCTGTAAATGACTGTTACGTACATCTTGGATGTACGGGCCGTGCTTGGGTAAGAGAGCCAGCCTACGATCAAAATAATCCCAAGCATCTTGGAACCCTTCGTGTTTACCGCCTTTTGGCGGGATGGTGAACATAATCTGGGAAAATGATTCGATATCGTTCAAAATGTGGAGCTTCACCATGTACCAGTAGCCTTGCCTGTATAAATTCATACCATTTCTGTTCAGGTTGCACAAACTATTCACTACGCCTAATCGAATCGCTTTGATTTTATCAAGAACATCAACGTAATTAGGCTGTGTCAATAGTCGAAGAATCCCAACAATATCGACGCTCCAGCTGTGGCAATTCAAAAAGTCCGAGTCGAGTTCTTCAAATATTTTATCAGTTTCTTCAAAGTGGGACGAGTTCCATAAAGCTTCTATGTGGTCACTGAATATGTCCGGCTTCAGGTATTTCTCACTATTGATAATCTGACTAGATATCGCTAGGGCTGTGGACGGCTGATTAATGTTCACGTAGCATTGGATGAGGCCACGATACGCATTGGTGCTTTCATATTTGGAGCACAACCTCTCGTATCCGCTAAGAGCATCCTGTATCGCCCCGTAAACCATATGGTCGACCATGGTTTCCTCAGTGGTAGGAAGACCCTTTGAGCTTTTGGCCACACCCACCAAACCATCCACATCGTTGAGTTTGGAATAAATGTTCCTGAGAGGTTTCAGATTTGTGAGTCCCTTTTGGTCAACACAACCCTTCTCGATGTAATACAAAGCTCGACAATGGTCTTTCTGCACAAACGACTTCCATGACATAGCACAAGGTGAAAATCTGGCGACGAAAGTTTTTACTTTAGCCTCAAGTTGGGATTCATTCGGTATACCCAGAGATGCTTTGAAGAAACAACAATCAGAAACTGTTTGATTGATAAAATCCAAAAGATCCAAAATTATCGCGACATATTTAGTTTGACTCACATCAGAATGAATGACACTTCCTGCTGACTCACCAACAATAATCATCATATTGTCAGGTTTAGTTCGGTGTTTGGATAAATCCCACTGCAAAATATATTTCATCTCTTTTTCAATAACATCAACATCGGATGATTCGCAGTAGAGCAAAGCATTCAATAAAATGTACGGCAAAACGGTTTCTGTAACTTCCATATCCATTCGCATAGCAGGCAGGCAAGTTGTGAAGATGCTTCTTTGGAACGACGAGGGCATTCTGGCCAGCATTTTCGCTGCCCACAGTGTGGCCCATTCACATGGCGTTTTGACGGTGTGGTATCCAAAAGAAATCGGGTTGCTGTTCCTATCCATTTTGATGCCCTTGAAAATATACTTGGTTTGAAGCAAAGGCTGCAGCACGTACTGATCCTGAGTACTGAATTTGGCAAAGTACTTGAACTTGTCCACTTCGGTCTTCTCTAGGAGTTGAAGCCTGAGGAGTTCTTGTATCGTACTGTACAGGATCCCAGTCGTTTTGCTATCTTCGTATTTCCCCATGCAATGGACGATTTTGGTGATGCACAGTACGGAAAAATCGTCAGCGTTTAAATTGTACTTCTGCGGCGTGTAGAACTTGTGGACGTCATTGAAGCCGAATTTCATCGGGTCGATGGCCCCCAGTTCGCCCAGGCATGCGCCACAGAGAGTTTTGACCTCGTTATTTTTGTGAGTTATATTATCCAACAAACACGTCAAAATCATTTCAAAAACAGGATTGACGTTTTCGCTTGTATCCACAGATATGGTTAAATGAGGAGAATTTAGGGCAGTACGAAGATGTTGCAAAGCCACTAATTTGGTTTCTGTGCTTTCACAGTAGATGTTCTCCAGAGTAGCTAGAATGTCTCTGTTGGAATTGCCTTTGCCGAGCAGGGAGGACTGTATTACGCACCAGACTTGTTGCATTTTCAAATTAGGGTAGCACGGGACGAAGTACAATTGGGGGAGCTGGTCCCTGAAGTGTTCTCCATGTTCCACGATGAAGTAATAGAACACATTCGAAATCACATCAGGGAATTTCTCCAATAACGGATGCATGTGGATTAATATCGTGGGTAAGTACGGTCCGATTTTTTGGACATCGACGCTAAAGCAGAAATACACCCAAGCGGTTAAACAGTGTTTGGGAAGCGTGTCGTAGAAAAATGGAAGGCAAGTCCTTAATGTGGTCAACAACTTGACCTGGATGCTAGTAACAATCTGAAAACCCAAGATCTTGATGAAGTTGGAAATGCACCTTATGTACTTTTTGGCTGTATGCAGCGATGTGGAAGAACTCGAGTTCAGAGTGGACTCAATGACTGTGAGGCACCCGATGAAATGCTGCTTCAGCACGTTCAGCTGATTTTCAACATCTTCAACAGCGTTTTCTTTGTGTTGGAAGAGAAACCTGAAAATCTTCAGTGGATGCTTGGAGTCCAATATAAGCTTGCAAACTAACTGGCTATACTTCCAGTACATGGAGTTTTCTAAATTAATTTCACACATCTCAAACAACGGAACAAGATGTTGGGAAGCGATTTTCTCATCTTCCATCGAATACACGTCGCAAAACACGTTTTCGAAATGTTTCTCAATGAATGTTTTCGTTTCAGTCAAAAACAGAGTAGCCAATTCAGAAATAACGAAATGCGACCACTTGGGGTCACACATTTTGATGATTTCAGACAACACCTGTGACATCAGTGCTGTCCCACTCATGGCAGAGTCCGTTTTATATCCCAAGACGCTCAAAATTTCAGAAAACGACGAGGGGATCGAACCACCTTCATCATATTTGTACAGCATGAATTCAACCATAAATTTTGCAAGCTGCGGTTCGTAACTTTTGCAGAAACTGTTGAAATCTTTACCCCGGCAAGATAACGCAATCTTGAATAGATCTCGTATGCCGCACACGCCAATGCAGGGCAAATAGTACAGCATCAAGATTTTCAAAACAGACATTTCGGACGGATAAGGGATTCGAAGTAACTTCTTTGTGACTTCCAACACTGAAATATATAATTGGTGGGGGTCTGCAAAAGATTTGGACTCTCTGAGAGTTGAGCATAACTTGCCATAAATTGTTTTAACTACAGTTTCATCTACATCGCCTCCTGAGCAGTAGACCAAACGACAGATGAGTTCATTGAGGACAGCCCCATCTTGAGACGTATGGCGGAAGAACAATGTAAAGAAACTATTAATTGCTGTGGGAGTCCTCAAAATAGGTGTGTGGTTTGAGCACCTAAGGAAACATTTGGCGATGTCCACTTCACCTACTTGACTTTGCAGTGAGTCGAGAAATTTCAAACATACATAGTTGCTAAAGCTGTGAAATGCAAATTTAGGGGGCTCTGAAGTATCGACAGAATCGCAACTGCAACAAACAAGCTCCCAACATTCTGGACCTCTCCTCACAATACAATTATTCGAAATGAAGCATACAAATTTATAGTCAATGAACTCATTGAATAGGAGGTTCTGTAGTTTTTCGGGCATCAGGTATGTTTTGAGGATGGTGTAGATTTCGTAGACAATTTCTTCGGACACCCTGAACAGTAGGAGGATGAGAACGCTCAGAAACTTCTTCAAAATTGGTCCATCATTGTCAGCAGCTACCCTGTCGTGAATGATGCAAGTCAACACAGAGACGTACCTCAACGACTTTTCCGGTGGCATGACGTACAGTAGATTTAGGATTCCTTCTAAACAATCAAGCCTGGAGCTGGGTGGAACTTGAGAATATTGGTGGTTCCAAGGCAGTGTCAGGATAACGAAGATGTGCTCCGTCAAATAGCTGTCTTCAAGACTGGGGGTGGCAGTTTCCGCAAAAAGCCCAAGCGTGGCCCTGATATACCGGACGAGAGACTCGTACTTGGCCGGACAAAAGTCGCTGAGGCACTCGTTACACATGTAAGGCACAGCGCTCAAAGGACGCAAGCATTTGGATCCCAGCAGTTCAAACACGCACACAGGATACTTGAAGCTGAGAACGTACGCAATTCTCTGGCCTGCATAAACTATTTGAGCAGCATACTCCAGCAGTTTTTCGAAGTACTTCGACGAATACGCAACAGTCGAGACTTTATCAATGACATTCAAGCATAACTTCCAAGCTGGGCAGGCCTGCTCAACAATAATAGCACCTGATGATCTTTCATTATCATTCTTTTTCAATTCCGGTAAACTTTCCAGAATTTTTACCAAGTAGCATTCAATCAGAGGCAGAAACTCTTTGAGACAGGGACTAATGAGTTTGGGGAAAATAGAGTCGAAGTCCACTTTACCCAAATCCAAATGGTCCAGAAGTCTTATCGAGGACTTTATCCATTCAGGTATTTTACTTGAACTCCCTGATAGCGAGAGAGAATAAGGCACTTCCAGGCTGAGGACAAACATGAGTTCGGCCAGACTCTGGTTCATTCCGCGACAGCGCAAAACAATATGCTCGATTATGTTGAATATCGATTCAAAATGTGATGTAGTCAATTGAGACAGGTGAAGTCGACGGTAGTACAAAAATAGGGACGAATGTATGACGTCCCACTCCCAAAAACTGCTCGGTTGAACGCTGACAATCAATTTGGGAATCAACGCCAGAACTTCATCTTTGAGGTTATGATGGCAGGATTCGTGCATCTTCACAACAATATCCAACACTTCAAACGTGTACGTTTGGTCCAGCTGAGCAGTAACGTGCAAGCATCTCTCGACAATCATAACGAGAAATTGGTAAGCGGGTTGAATGCCGACGCGATTTTCGACGCTGACGACGTTGGAGTCGTCGTACTCCGGTTGCATGTGCCCGACATCGAAATATTTGACGAAAAACAACGGGTCGACATTGCGTTTGTAGTACGCGTTTCCGAGAGATTCTTTGATAGACTCGGTGAATATGCTGAGAACATCGGTCAGTAGGAGAGGGTCGTGCGGAGAGTGGATTTCCAGTATCTGCAGGAAAGTCTCGACGATGAGACCTGAGGTCGACCTTAGCTCGGCGTCCAGAGTCACCCCGAAGACTTGGAGAGCCAGCCAAGAGAAGAAGCTCCGAGTGAAATCGTGGTGTTGGAGTTTGTGTTCGACCTGTTGGTTTTTCAAGAGCTCCAAAAATTTGATGACTTCTTCGGAAATTTTGATCCGGCTCTCCTGAGCAGCGGGTTTCTTCAGCATCTGAAACGCGTAGCTGAAGATGTCATACAGCTCGCTCTGCAGCTGGCTCATGGCGGCAAATATTTATTTAATTCTGGTATTCTGAAACATAAACGACAAACCTTAATGAAAAGTTCATGTCATGCAGCATATGGCTGTACGAAAGAATTTTCAAAGAAATGTTCGAGCTATTGTGTAAAAATATTGTATAGCGAAAAACCATACCAATTTTCGTAAAATTATATTATTTTTTTTCTCGCGATTTTACCAATTTTTACCGATTTTTGACCCTTATAAAGTCAAATTTGACCCACCCTTTTTTAGAAAAATATTTTCATCACTGAAATAGTCCCTCTTTCTGTCGTGAATCACCATCCCACCAGAATTAATACGGATTTTAGCCCTTAATACTAATTTTTGACCTCCAAAAATCCAAATTTGACACCTGTTTTGTATGAAAAACAAGTGAAATGGTATTTTTTCTGTCCTTACTCACCCTTCCATACCACTGTTCCAAAACACGGAATTTAATTTTGAATTCTGGTAACATTCTTGCGCTGTCCAACATCATATGCATATATATGTAATTTCGTAGAAATTCGAAAAATGAAAAAACTCACTGCACAGAATCCGAAGCGCAAACTGGAGGGTTTCAGGTACCTTATGGTGCATCAGTTTTCGTTTCCAGATTATTTTGAATTTCGTATAAATGAGGTGCTGCAAAGGGGCAAAAGTGGACATTCTAATGAGAATGACCCAAATAGGGGTTTAAAAAATACGTCAACTAAATATTAGTAGAGTTTTAACAAGTAGACATAGTATTGTAGGAATCCCCTCCACTGATCGAAAGAATCATGTGTTTACGTTGGTTGATGTTTTTGTTGACAGGTATGAAAAGTTGGTTGTTGTGTTTTGGTTTTGGACAGAATTGATTCCGGAAAATATACAAGTCGTTGACTTTAAAAAATTGTTGGATTTTATATTTGGGGGCCCGTCCAATTCGGCGAAAGGAGGAAGGTCAAGAACTGATCTTGAAATCGAGAGGATTTTTGACCACAATGCCTCGAACAACTACAAAAAGAACGCCAATTCGACGAACCATATCGACTCGCCAGTGCCCAGTTCCTGCTATTTCGTCCCCGAATCCTTCCCTGCCCACTGCAGAGGATAGAAATCTCGCGGGTCGGGTACAAACAATGGAGACTGCTCTTACTCGACTGCAAGACCAAATTGCGACATCTGTACAGCATCTTCAAGAGCTCATACGAGACACTATACGGCCTCAACAAGCGGAGGGGCAAGTACTGCAGAGTGAGCCTGGAGGCCTGGAGGCTGGAGCCTGGACGACTCAGTTCTGGATTCTTCAAGGACCGAAGAAATGCTCTTACTGCTATGGTCTCTCGGTATGAATTTGGCCAACCTGGGTAAGCACTTCGGGTTATTCGCTCTATGTCAGTCGCTAGTTGAATAAGTGTCTCTGAGTCCCCCTGCTTGTGAATGTCTAAAGCTGCCTGCCATCTAGGAGCGAGCTGCTCCTGCCCAAACCTAGCTGCTATAGCCCGTGATAGAGAGCAGTATTGTTGTTGTTCTGTGAGCGGAAGATTATTCAAAACCGTCAGCGCTGCACCTCGTAACACGCTCGCCAGCTGTTGTCCTTTCTTGATTTCATTCCAGCCATTCACGCTAGAAAGTGCTTCGAAATGTCCTCTATACTCTTCCCACGCTACCGTGCCATCATAAGGCATAGGCTTACTTTCCGTTGCGAAACAAAAAGTTTGTTGGTTTGGGCAAGTTGTATTGAGCTCACTTTGCATTCGAGGTTGAGTAGAGCATGCTGGAGATGGCACACAAGGATTACTTGGATTTGTACTAGGCAACGCAAGCACCAAATTTCTGTAAGAAGTCAGCTCCTAAAATTGCCTTATCTCTAATAGGTGCAATCAAAAAAGTGTGCCTTCGTGAAAATTCGTTGCCTATTGCTATTTCAACTGTGCACTCACCCAAGACTTGCATCTTTCCACCTGAAGCTGTGTGTAGATGCTGAAATACCGATTGTTTCTTCAAATTCTGTTGTCTTTCTCTGATTATATCTGGGCGCAGAATGGATACAGACGCTCCTGTGTCCACTAGTAGAAAGTAAACTTCCCCCCATAATTTGACTTCAACAAAACAAGCTCCTTTTCCTAGTCTGGTAGAACAAATAATTGCTACGGGGCCAGGTTTATTTCGAGTCAGGTCCTGACCATTACTCCTGGCTCGAATCAGTTTTCCGGATGGCTGTTTGAATTCCCTTTGTCCCGTCCTTGTAACCTCCCAGGCTTATAAGGACATTGTGTTTTCCGGTGGCCTGAACGATTGCAGCTCCAGCATTGAATGCTGGTTCCATCTCTCCTCTCCTCTTGTTCGCCAAGAGCGGCCTTCTCCCCTAAAGCTTCCAACATTTGAGCCTTGGTCAATGCATCCTGCACAGTTAGAAAAGGCTGGAGACTGTTAGAGAATTCGCGCAAAATGAGGCTCAAATCCAGATGAGAACGCAAAAGGAGGTGCACGATCGTCGGGCCAAAATACCTCAACTAACTGTCGGAGATTTGGTCTGGGTTTACAATCCTCGGAGAACAGTTGGGAAATGTCCTAAACTGCAGGCAGCATGGGCGGGACCATATAAGATAGTGGGGAAGAAAAATGATGTCCTCTTCCAAGTCAAAATGGAACGCACTACTCGCTTACTTCATGCAAACAGGTTGACGAGAGCTGAAGTCAGGCCTGAGGGCAGGCCTTAAGAAGAGCGGGAGGCAATGTAGGAATCCCCTCCACTGATCGAAAGAATCATGTGTTTACGTTGGTTGATGTTTTTGTTGACAGGTATGAAAAGTTGGTTGTTGTGTTTTGGTTTTGGACAGAATTGATTCCGGAAAATATACAAGTCGTTGACTTTAAAAAATTGTTGGATTTTATAGTATGTTGTTTAGTCAATAAAACTTGACGGTGTGCAACGGATCAGTAATTTCATCAAATCCTCATAGGCAACTCAATAAAAATTTTCGTGAACTTATTAAACTTTCGCGATTTTAGTCAATCTTTTACCGATTTTTTATCCATATTGAGTCGAACTTGACCCATACTCTTTCAAAAATACTTTCATTACTGAAATACGCTTTCACTAATCACAATTGTACATCACATTTCGTAAAATTATATATATTTTTTTTCGTCATTTTAGCCACTTTAACCGATGTCAAACCCTTATAGGAGTCAAATCTGACCCACTAGTTTTTGAGAAAAATACCCCCCCCCCCCCCACCCAATCCAAATGTGACCCCTACTCTGTATGAAAAACAAGTGAAATGGTATTTTTCTGTCCTTACTCAACATTCCAACCACTTTCAGTGATTTTATACAAATTGTTCGCGATTTTAGTCTTTTTACTGATTTTTGAACCCTAAAAACTCAAATTTGACCCCCTTAGAATTTTTGAAAAATGCTAAGGCTCGAAATCATCCTTTTGTTTGGTACGACAAACATTTTGGCGAAATTCGGAATTTTGTATCATGTGCTCTATGTCAGATATCGTATGGAGTGACATATAAATAATTATATAAATACATATTTATACGCATATAATTTTTTTTAAACACTAGGGATAAATTCTGGATGCTCGAAACAGATTTGCGCATAAAATTTTTTCAAAAATTCATGTTCTGAACATTTTGGACCCATTGCAATAGCTTCATTTTCTTTGCAAATTCACTAAAAAGAATCATTTTCTATTCTCCAGTCCATTCATTATAAACTAATGGATAAGACAAATAATTTATTCAAAAAGATTTAAAAAATTATTGCAACATACTTACTATGCTCCTTGATTTCCATCCATTTTCCTTGTGAAGTGTAGCAGGAATTTCAATCAAACTTTTTCTTCGTAGATGACCCAGGAAGTGGTAAATCACCTGTTGAGTATAATCACTCGTATTAGTGCGATACCTCCTATGCGATATAATATTGAGAACTGTCGTGAGTCCCTCCCGGGAACACTCCTCTAACTTAAGTTCTCACCAATATCCAAACGCTGAATTTAGTTTCCGTCAATAAACGAATGAGTGGGGAGACAAGCCACAGAACCCAGGGTACACAACCTGGGGCCCCACCACCAACCCCTAACAGGGGGTTGGAGGGAGAGGCCTCCATTTCCTCTAAAACCCTGGATCCTGGGGCTTTAGCTTCATTCGACACTTCCTCTAACCAGCTCTCTCTTCTCTCCTCTACCTTGCTCTCTCTCCTCCTCAAAAGATCCTAGATGTCGGTGGATATCCGCCGCCTGGGCAAAACCTCCTCTCCTTCAAAAGATTCTAGATGTCGGTGGATATCCGCCGCCTAGACAAAACCTCTTTCTCTAAAAGATCCTAGATGTCGGTGGATATCCGCCGCCTGGGCAAATTCTACCTCTCACCTCCACCTTTTCACTCCCTTAAAAGATCGTAGATGTCGGTGATAACCGCCTGCGCATATCCTCACGCCACCGTGATGAACCAATTTTAAATTCATCACAGTGGTGAACCCGACGTTCACCCAACCTTCCTTACCTTCTGTGTCAACCCCAGTCTCAAGTACAGTTCGGTATCCCCATTTTCATTTCACATTCGGTCAGTCAGTCAGTTTAAATTTCGCAATTTTCGCCCACACTACCTCAACCGCTCGGAGATCGCAACCTCTCACACCTCCGCTCAACCACACACATCTCCGCTCCCGATTTTGCGAATTTCGAATTTGAAATTTAAAAATTTGAGTTTTTCAAATTACAGGCTCACCCATGGACCCGAACTCACCGCCGCCGCCGCTTCTCCGGCCATCCACGCTGCAGCCACCCACCGCCACGACAACGGACGCAGCGGCCACTGTCGTGAACCCGTTCTCCACACTTTCACCGCCCGGCTCCACCTCATCACCTGCGCCCGCCACCGCCGCCGCCGCCGACGCCACCGCTGCGGCCGCGACCACCGCCGCCGATGTCATGACCGCCTCTGCGTCATTCCCTCTCACATTACCACCTTTTTACTCTCATGACCCCGCATTATGGTTTTTTCAGGTGGATGCAGCGTTCTCGGCCGCGGGGATCCACAGCCAAAAGACACGCTACTCCCGCGTACTCTCCCTCTTGCCGTACGACATCTTACTGCAGACGTCAGACATTTTCCCCGACGCCGCAACCGCCTACGACGACCTCCGTGGCCGCCTCGTCTCCCTCTACCAGCCGTCGAAGATCGCGAGAATCGCCGCCCTGACGCAGCCGCTACACCTCGGCGATATGAAGCCCTCCCACCTCTACCGACGCCTGCGACATCAGCTGCAAGGCATCATGACAGCCGACATCGCCCGGACGTTCTGGTTGCGCGCCCTACCCCACCCCATCCAGATGTCGCTCGCCAGCCACCTCGACGGCCCGGACGAACCTCTCCTCCGCCTCGCCGACACGGTGCACGACCTCGCCGCTGCCGCCAGCGTCGGCGAAATACGCAACCCCCGCACCGCACCCCCTCCACGACAACGCGCCGCAACGTCCCGCGAGCGCGGCCGGCCCTACTCCACCGAGCGCCGCCGGACCCCCTCCAGTGACAGACGCCGTTCCCCCTCCACGGACCGCCGACGCCCGCCTTCCCCCGAACGCCGCCCCACCCCTCCTCGGGAGCAGCGAAGAGGGAGATCCCCGCCCAGCACGACCCCCTCCAACACGCCTCGCCCCGCCAGGACGAGCTACCTCCCCGCCGACCACCACCACCGATGCTTCTACCACGTGAACTTCGGTGGGGAGGCCCGCAAATGCCAAGCCCCCTGCTCCTTCCCCTCCGGGCAGGGAAACGCAGACGCCCGCCGGTAAACCCGGCGGGCCCCCCTCCTCGCCAAAACGGGGGGGACCACCTCCCTTCCCCCCCAGCCCGCATCAACTCAACCACCGCCACCAAGGCCTCCTACCCTTCCTACGCCGCCGCCACGGCCGCCAACCTACCGACAGCAACTCGCTACGCCACCACCCCCCCTCGCCGACCACGCACCGTTCCCCCACCCACGAACGGACCCCACTCCCGTACCTCACTGCACCGCCGGACCCGCCTCCCGTCCGGTCACCGTTCCCCCACCCAGGAACGGCACCCCCTCCACGGCCGCGCCTCCCTGCGCCGCCACCGACCTCCCCCGGCCATTCACTGTTCCCCCACCAAGGAACGGCCCCCCCCGACCGCCTCCACGACCGTCAACCCCACCACCGCGCCTCGCTGCGCCGCCACCACCCTCTCCCAGCCAACAACCGTTCCCCCGCCACGGAACGGGCGCCACTCCCTCCACGTCTCCTTTAAGGGAGACACGCCCCCAACGCTGACCAAAACCACCACCCCTGCTACCACCCCACCATCGGACCAACCACACCCCGCCCCCACTGCCGCGATCTCGCAAAATGCACTCCCCACCCATCAACGTCTTTTCCTCCGCTGTAAAAAAACCAATGTTCCCTTCCTCATCGACACAGGGGCGGCGCTCTCCATATTTCCAAACTCCATTCTCCGTCGTCAGGCGCGCTGTTATCGCCAGCTTCTCTACGCCGCCAACGGTACCACCATCCCCTCGTACGGGACGTACCGCTCATCAATTTACATGAGCGGACTCGCGTACGAGTGGGAATTCACCGTGGCGGACGTGGAGAAGGCGATCCTGGGGGCCGATTTCCTGGCATATTTCGGCCTCCAGGTCGACGTCAAAAACGCGCGCCTGCTCGACCCCTCCACCAACAAACCTATCCCCGGCTTCATACACGCGATAAATCAACCCCCCTCTAAATTTGAAACCCTCCTCCGTCAATACCGCCCCCAGCGCCGCCCCTCAGCCCACATATCCACCATACAGCACTTCATAGAGACCACTGGACCCCCCATCACAGCCTCCACCCCCTACAACTTTCTCAAGCTCGGAAGCATTTCAACCAACTAATCGCCGACGGCATCATCCGCCCCTCCAAATCCCCTTGGGCTTCCCCACTGCACATAGTGCAAAAGCCCAACGGGGATATCCGCCCCTGTGGCGACTACCGCCGCCTCAACGCCAAGACAACGCCCGACCTATACAACGTCCCCCACCTCCGCGACTTTTCTTCACACTTACACGACACACACATCTTCTTCACCCTCGACATATCAAGAGCCTTCCACCACATCAACATCCACCCCCCCAGACGTCCCGAAAACCGCTATCATAACCCCCTTCGGCCTTTTCGAATACGTCAAGATGGGATTTGGCCTTAGGAACGCTGCCCAAACGTGGCAGCGTTACATGGACAACATATTACGTGGCCTCCCGTTCGTCTTTTGCTTTTTGGACGACGTTCTGATAGCATCCCGCAGCCCCGAAGAACATCTGGACCACCTGCGCCAAATTCTCGACATCTTCGCCACCGAGGGGCTACAGATTAACGTGGAGAAATGTGTGCTCGCCCAGCCCTCCGTCCGCTGCCTCGGCCACCTCGTCTCCTCCGAGGGAATCAAGCCCCTACCTGACAAAGTCCACGCCATCAGCGATTTTCCTCAGCCCCGTACCGTCACGGAACTCCGCCGTTTTTTGGGTATGTTGAACTTTTACCGTAGACACATAAAACACTCAGCACAACACCAACAACCCCTCATACACGCAATCCCACAACCAGCCAAGAAAAATGACAACCGCCCCATCCCTTGGTCCCCCGAACTCACTAAAGCCTTTCAAACCTGTGAGCAGGACCTAGTCGACGCCGCTCTATTGGCCCACCCCGACCCCCACGCTCCCCTTTCCATCACCACCGATGCTTCCGATTGGGCCATCGGGGCAGTGCTCCACCAACACACCGGCGCGAACCCCCAACCCCTCGGCTTTTTCTCCAAAACTCTTTCTCCCACCCAAAAAAACTACTCCACGTTCGACAGAGAGCTCCTCGCCATCCACGAAGCCATAAAGCACTTTCGTGACTTCGTGGAGGGCAGGCAGTTCTCTGTCGTAACGGACCACAAACCCCTCACCCACGCCCTCCTCCAAAGCCGCAAATCCGCCTCGCCTCGTCGCCTCCGGCAGCTCGAATTCATCGGACAGTTTACGTCCGATATTCGATATTTGCCGGGGGCTGACAACTGCGTGGCGGACGCGCTCTCCCGCCCCACCCCCGCGCCGGTGGCGGAGTTACTGCCCTTCCCCTCCCCACACACCATCAAATCCCACCAAAACCCACAATCCGACCAAACCCTCTCCAACCTCATCTCCGCCTCCAAACTACAACAGCTGCCGCCCCTTGAGCTCTGGTGTGACGTAACGGCCGACTCACCGCGCCCTTACGTCCCACCCGACCTCAGGCGGCAGCTCTTCCTCCACTACCACTCCCTTCACCACCCCGGCATCCGGGCCAGCCGGGACCTAGTAAAAACACGGTACTTCTGGCCCCATATGAACACGGATATCCGTAACTGGGTTCTAGGGTGCCAGAAGTGCCAAACTTACAAGGTCTCGGCACACCCCCACGTCACTCCTCAACCCATTCCCGACTCCCTCCCGTGGGAACATGTCCACCTCGATCTGGTCGGCCCCCTTCCCCCCTCCGAGGGTAAGAAATACTGCCTCACAATGATCGACCGTGCCACCAACTGGGTTGAATGCATCCCGCTCGCCTACATCACCGCGGACGCCGTCGCAGCGGCTTCCCTCAACCGATGGGTTAGCCGTTACGGTTGTCCGCGAACAATCACGGTCGATCAAGGGAGGCAGTTTGAGTCCGCCCACTTTTCAGATCTCCTCCGTTCCCTCGGGATCCAAAAAATCCGCACCGCTCCCTATCACCCCCAATCCAACGGGAAAATAGAGCGGTGGCACTCGGTCCTGAAACAGGCCATTTCAACTTCAGCTACATCCCCCTCTTGGACTAAAAGTCTCCCCTATGTATTACTCAGCCTTCGCACTTCCGCCCGTCCTTCAGGCAACACAAGTCCCGCACAACACGCTTTTAAAGATCCCCTCCGTCTACCAGCCGACATTTTCACTCCACACACCACACCGTCAATTAACAGGGAACCGCTACACACCTCAACACCGACAAACGACACCACTTACCCCAAACGATTTTACACCGCCACTCACATGTACCTGAAAGAGCCCGGCATACACAAAACATTTCAACCTCTCTACGCCGGGCCCTTTCAGGTCATCCGCTCCACACAATCCACCGCTACCCTGTTGATTGACGGGAAGCCCCACACCGTGCCATTGGCACGGTGCAAGCCAGCTCCAGACCTCCCCGACCAACCTCACCACACCACTCCCCCGCCCACCACCACACCACAAACACCACACATCGCCTCCATTCCGCCCACCGGACCCCGCCGTCGCCGCCCCTCTCCGCGACGTCACGGGTACCGGCTCCGACCACCTCTCCCCCTTCACCACCGCCCTGGCAGTGAAGGGGCCCCTCTATCAGCTTTCACCAACGTGAAGACTGTTAGAGGGAGTCGCCTCTCTCACCCCAGCACCTCACCACCCATACACTGCCACCTCCACACACCACACATACACCCATACACGCCCCACAACCCATCCATACCCAAAGAACGGCGGACTCCCGCGGTTCCTAAATTGTACCCCAACCCACCTACCACGACCTAAATTGTACAATAATGTATATAACCAACTGTATATAACCAACTGTATATAACCAACAACTTGGTAGATTAAGCCTAAATGTAATTATAAACTAACTGTATATAACCAACTGTATATAACCCAATGTATATAACCAACGACTTTGTAGATTAAGCACATATTCTTTGTAGATATCACATATCCTATTCTTCCTACTGTAAATACCACATCACTCATCTTACTCCTCATCACATATACCACCTCAACCTACTCCCCACCTCTGTAAATACCACCCTATTCGTCGCAATTACTTAGCTTTTAAGACCACTGCAATCAACAACTGTACATATTCTTACTGTAAATATTGTTAGTTTGCTGCAGGGAAACGCAGACGCCCGCCGGTAAACCCGGCGGGCCCCCCTCCTCGCCAAAACGGGGGGGACCACCTCCCTTCCCCCCCAGCCCGCATCAACTCAACCACCGCCACCAAGGCCTCCTACCCTTCCTACGCCGCCGCCACGGCCGCCAACCTACCGACAGCAACTCGCTACGCCACCACCACCCCTCGCCGACCACGCACCGTTCCCCCACCCACGAACGGACCCCACTCCCGTACCTCACTGCACCGCCGGACCCGCCTCCCGTCCGGTCACCGTTCCCCCACCCAGGAACGGCACCCCCTCCACGGCCGCGCCTCCCTGCGCCGCCACCGACCTCCCCCGGCCATTCACTGTTCCCCCACCAAGGAACGGCCCCCCCCGACCGCCTCCACGACCGTCAACCCCACCACCGCGCCTCGCTGCGCCGCCACCACCCTCTCCCAGCCAACAACCGTTCCCCCGCCACGGAACGGGCGCCACTCCCTCCACGTCTCCTTTAAGGGAGACACGCCCCCAACGCTGACCAAAACCACCACCCCTGCTACCACCCCACCATCGGACCAACCACACCCCGCCCCCACTGCCGCGATCTCGCAAAATGCACTCCCCACCCATCAACGTCTTTTCCTCCGCTGTAAAAAAACCAATGTTCCCTTCCTCATCGACACAGGGGCGGCGCTCTCCATATTTCCAAACTCCATTCTCCGTCGTCAGGCGCGCTGTTATCGCCAGCTTCTCTACGCCGCCAACGGTACCACCATCCCCTCGTACGGGACGTACCGCTCATCAATTTACATGAGCGGACTCGCGTACGAGTGGGAATTCACCGTGGCGGACGTGGAGAAGGCGATCCTGGGGGCCGATTTCCTGGCATATTTCGGCCTCCAGGTCGACGTCAAAAACGCGCGCCTGCTCGACCCCTCCACCAACAAACCTATCCCCGGCTTCATACACGCGATAAATCAACCCCCCTCTAAATTTGAAACCCTCCTCCGTCAATACCGCCCCCAGCGCCGCCCCTCAGCCCACATATCCACCATACAGCACTTCATAGAGACCACTGGACCCCCCATCACAGCCTCCACCCCCTACAACTTTCTCAAGCTCGGAAGCATTTCAACCAACTAATCGCCGACGGCATCATCCGCCCCTCCAAATCCCCTTGGGCTTCCCCACTGCACATAGTGCAAAAGCCCAACGGGGATATCCGCCCCTGTGGCGACTACCGCCGCCTCAACGCCAAGACAACGCCCGACCTATACAACGTCCCCCACCTCCGCGACTTTTCTTCACACTTACACGACACACACATCTTCTTCACCCTCGACATATCAAGAGCCTTCCACCACATCAACATCCACCCCCCCAGACGTCCCGAAAACCGCTATCATAACCCCCTTCGGCCTTTTCGAATACGTCAAGATGGGATTTGGCCTTAGGAACGCTGCCCAAACGTGGCAGCGTTACATGGACAACATATTACGTGGCCTCCCGTTCGTCTTTTGCTTTTTGGACGACGTTCTGATAGCATCCCGCAGCCCCGAAGAACATCTGGACCACCTGCGCCAAATTCTCGACATCTTCGCCACCGAGGGGCTACAGATTAACGTGGAGAAATGTGTGCTCGCCCAGCCCTCCGTCCGCTGCCTCGGCCACCTCGTCTCCTCCGAGGGAATCAAGCCCCTACCTGACAAAGTCCACGCCATCAGCGATTTTCCTCAGCCCCGTACCGTCACGGAACTCCGCCGTTTTTTGGGTATGTTGAACTTTTACCGTAGACACATAAAACACTCAGCACAACACCAACAACCCCTCATACACGCAATCCCACAACCAGCCAAGAAAAATGACAACCGCCCCATCCCTTGGTCCCCCGAACTCACTAAAGCCTTTCAAACCTGTAAGCAGGACCTAGTCGACGCCGCTCTATTGGCCCACCCCGACCCCCACGCTCCCCTTTCCATCACCACCGATGCTTCCGATTGGGCCATCGGGGCAGTGCTCCACCAACACACCGGCGCGAACCCCCAACCCCTCGGCTTTTTCTCCAAAACTCTTTCTCCCACCCAAAAAAACTACTCCACGTTCGACAGAGAGCTCCTCGCCATCCACGAAGCCATAAAGCACTTTCGTGACTTCGTGGAGGGCAGGCAGTTCTCTGTCGTAACGGACCACAAACCCCTCACCCACGCCCTCCTCCAAAGCCGCAAATCCGCCTCGCCTCGTCGCCTCCGGCAGCTCGAATTCATCGGACAGTTTACGTCCGATATTCGATATTTGCCGGGGGCTGACAACTGCGTGGCGGACGCGCTCTCTCCCGCCCCACCCCCGCGCCGGTGGCGGAGTTACTGCCCTTCCCCTCCCCACACACCATCAAATCCCACCAAAACCCACAATCCGACCAAACCCTCTCCAACCTCATCTCCGCCTCCAAACTACAACAGCTGCCGCCCCTTGAGCTCTGGTGTGACGTAACGGCCGACTCACCGCGCCCTTACGTCCCACCCGACCTCAGGCGGCAGCTCTTCCTCCACTACCACTCCCTTCACCACCCCGGCATCCGGGCCAGCCGGGACCTAGTAAAAACACGGTACTTCTGGCCCCATATGAACACGGATATCCGTAACTGGGTTCTAGGGTGCCAGAAGTGCCAAACTTACAAGGTCTCGGCACACCCCCACGTCACTCCTCAACCCATTCCCGACTCCCTCCCGTGGGAACATGTCCACCTCGATCTGGTCGGCCCCCTTCCCCCCTCCGAGGGTAAGAAATACTGCCTCACAATGATCGACCGTGCCACCAACTGGGTTGAATGCATCCCGCTCGCCTACATCACCGCGGACGCCGTCGCAGCGGCTTCCCTCAACCGATGGGTTAGCCGTTACGGTTGTCCGCGAACAATCACGGTCGATCAAGGGAGGCAGTTTGAGTCCGCCCACTTTTCAGATCTCCTCCGTTCCCTCGGGATCCAAAAAATCCGCACCGCTCCCTATCACCCCCAATCCAACGGGAAAATAGAGCGGTGGCACTCGGTCCTGAAACAGGCCATTTCAACTTCAGCTACATCCCCCTCTTGGACTAAAAGTCTCCCCTATGTATTACTCAGCCTTCGCACTTCCGCCCGTCCTTCAGGCAACACAAGTCCCGCACAACACGCTTTTAAAGATCCCCTCCGTCTACCAGCCGACATTTTCACTCCACACACCACACCGTCAATTAACAGGGAACCGCTACACACCTCAACACCGACAAACGACACCACTTACCCCAAACGATTTTACACCGCCACTCACATGTACCTGAAAGAGCCCGGCATACACAAAACATTTCAACCTCTCTACGCCGGGCCCTTTCAGGTCATCCGCTCCACACAATCCACCGCTACCCTGTTGATTGACGGGAAGCCCCACACCGTGCCATTGGCACGGTGCAAGCCAGCTCCAGACCTCCCCGACCAACCTCACCACACCACTCCCCCGCCCACCACCACACCACAAACACCACACATCGCCTCCATTCCGCCCACCGGACCCCGCCGTCGCCGCCCCTCTCCGCGACGTCACGGGTACCGGCTCCGACCACCTCTCCCCCTTCACCACCGCCCTGGCAGTGAAGGGGCCCCTCTATCAGCTTTCACCAACGTGAAGACTGTTAGAGGGAGTCGCCTCTCTCACCCCAGCACCTCACCACCCATACACTGCCACCTCCACACACCACACATACACCCATACACGCCCCACAACCCATCCATACCCAAAGAACGGCGGACTCCCGCGGTTCCTAAATTGTACCCCAACCCACCTACCACGACCTAAATTGTACAATAATGTATATAACCAACTGTATATAACCAACTGTATATAACCAACAACTTGGTAGATTAAGCCTAAATGTAATTATAAACTAACTGTATATAACCAACTGTATATAACCCAATGTATATAACCAACGACTTTGTAGATTAAGCACATATTCTTTGTAGATATCACATATCCTATTCTTCCTACTGTAAATACCACATCACTCATCTTACTCCTCATCACATATACCACCTCAACCTACTCCCCACCTCTGTAAATACCACCCTATTCGTCGCAATTACTTAGCTTTTAAGACCACTGCAATCAACAACTGTACATATTCTTACTGTAAATATTGTTAGTTTTAAGAAAACTACGACGCCTTCCGCCCCCAATTATGTTTGCCGTAGCCCTCAGCCCCTGTTACCTTTCGCCTTCCGCCCCATTTATGTTTGCCCTAGCCCTCAGCTCCTGTCACCTTGCGCCTTCAGCCACCCGATTTTTGTTTCATTATCATCTTCGGCCTTCAGCCCCACTTATGTTTGCCCTGGCCCTCAGCCCTATCAACTTGCGCCTTCAGCTCCACGAATCTTGGTTCAAACTGGGGGGACCTCTGTCGTGAGTCCCTCCCGGGAACACTCCTCTAACTTAAGTTCTCACCAATATCCAAACGCTGAATTTAGTTTCCGTCAATAAACGAATGAGTGGGGAGACAAGCCACAGAACCCAGGGTACACAACCTGGGGCCCCACCACCAACCCCTAACAGGGGGTTGGAGGGAGAGGCCTCCATTTCCTATAAAACCCTGGATCCTGGGGCTTTAGCTTCATTCGACACTTCCTCTAACCAGCTCTCTCTTCTCTCCTCCACCTTGCTCTCTCTCCTCCTCAAAAGATCCTAGATGTCGGTGGATATCCGCCGCCTGGGCAAAACCTCCTCTCCTTCAAAAGATTCTAGATGTCGGTGGATATCCGCCGCCTAGACAAAACCTCTCTCTCTAAAAGATCCTAGATGTCGGTGGATATCCGCCGCCTGGGCAAATTCTACCTCTCACCTCCACCTTTTCACTCCCTTAAAAGATCGTAGATGTCGGTGATAACCGCCTGCGCATATCCTCACGCCACCGTGATGAACCAATTTTAAATTCATCACAAGAACCATCCTTAAACTTGGTATAATCAAGTACGTCAAGTTATAGATAGTTCTTGTAGGTATGTACCAATTCATGACAAATGGCAAGAATTTCGAATGATGAGGGTTCGGTAAAGGCGTCTATACATACAGGTACAGTATATCCAAAGCAATCTTTGGGAGTTTTTGGAGGAACACTATCAGTATGTTACCACACCTTCCGAAGGAGTCCGTCGGAAGGTATGGTAATATTACTTCTTACACTAGCGGAAATAACCCTTTATATTTAATACTATCAGTATGCACATGAAAACTGAACAACCAAACCAAGAAAAAGGGTACAAAAACTGAAAACAGAAATTATTTCAGTAGTGAGTTCTGTGAAAATACAGTAGAAGTAGCCTATGGTGATCGAATGGGGACTTAGTGGAAACATCACTGTACACGACCAATTTCTATAAGCATATTCTACTGTAGAATATACTTTGAGGTGATTTTAGCCATTTTTATCAATTTTTGGCGAATTGTGACTTTCCAAAATTGACCTACTATTGATTAATTATTTTTTTGGGGAAATTTTTATTAAAACCGATAAATTTATCTTGTTTCGGGTCATAATTCAACACCACTTTTGGTTAATATATACCAATTTTCGGAGATTTCATCAATTATTACCCATTTTGTTGACTTCTGACCCAAAAAACTCAATAAATGATCACTATAACCGACCTTTTTTTGATCACTATAACATGCCAATTCCCTGTGTGTTTACATCCAGCCGATCCGGACTTGACTGTTTCTATCCTTATAATAATTATCCTACTTATTCCTTTAACCGTCTTTCTTCTAAGCGACTTCTACTGTAGGAAAGAGGTATAAACTTGATAAGTATAAACAAGGATAAAAGTGAACAACTCGAAGAATCTTTTCGTGACTACCACACCATCAACAACGATTTAGCTAGAGAGGTTGGTATAGGTACAGTCGGGTAATTTAATGAAAACAGGTAGGTACATACGTACGACTAATACCTAGCTCCAAGTTAACTGCTCTGCCTACTATGCTACATGACAAACATTACTAATTACTTAGGGATGCCATCCGTCTTGGTTTTCCCGGACATTTTGTGTTCCGGGAATGTCCGGCCCTAGTTTTTCAGCTGTTGTGGGAAGCGTCCGGGATTTCTCGAATTCTTACATTTTTTTTTCATTAAATTTATTTTATTTCACTATTTTTTATTTTATTAAATTTCCATGAGTGGTGACGGGTTAGGGTTGGATTAGTTGAAGGTGTATATTTATTAAGACGTTCCTAGATATATATTTCTTGATTGCGCGTTTTCCTAAAATATATTAATTTGTAAGGTGTATGTCTATGAGTCCTGGGTTTTGGATCAAAAGCGTCCTGGGATGTCTCGGTTTTTGCCTTATACGCGTCTTGGGATCATTGCGATGGAGGTGGCAACCATAAATCACTCTGAAATTAGGCAGCTCTAGTAGATATCTCTGGAATTAGGTATCTATTTATCATAACTGAGGTTATGGAATTTTAATTATAATTAAAAACATGTTTGGCTTATTAAACGGTTGACGAGAAAAAATGTACATAACTATCGGACCAGAATAGAAGGCTTAAAATGAATGATTATAAGATAATTACATTACCAAATAATAGTTTACTGGTTCAGAAGATGAGCGACACTTACTATTCCGTGCAAATAACACATGAATTAATTATTAATTTCATTGTTCAATACAATGAAAGTTGAAAGTAACAAAACCCGGCAAGGACGTGATACTCGATACTTGCCATAGATGTTTACATGGATGTTTAGTATTTACATGATATTATCCATGAGCCAGTGGAGTTGGGGTGGACACTGCGATGAATCGTGGAGGAAGTCTCTTTTTTGGTGCTGTTCGAATGCCATCTCGCCGGTGGGCACCCGACGATTTACTCAAGCCTTCAACCTTATCAAGTTATTATACTTTCTTGGCTGTTTAATTCCTTACTTTTTGCTGATCATCGAGTCTCATTACTGTCCATGGTTTTCTGAAGATGGATACGTCGGTAACAATCGAAAATAGTAACCTCTGATATTATTTATCAGGTTATACCGTCTCCTCTCCCCTGGACCTCTCCAGTGATTCCACCTTCTACACAGCCAGTGAGTCAAGTGTATGCGATTCTCTTGCCACTAATAGTGAGATTAAGGACCTAGTTAACAGTTTCTCTAAATTCTCTTTAGCTATAGGATATTTCAATGCAGGTAGCCTGGTAGCAAATGTTGAGGACATCAGGGCCTACATTGATGGTGCAAATTTCGCTGTACTGTGCATTGTGGAAACTTGGCTTAATACCAGAATTCCTAACAGAATGGTAGCAATTCCAGGCTATAGGATAATACGGCACGATAGATCTAAGAGACTCTGTAAGAGGTGTGGTGGAGGAGTGGCGGTCTTTGTTCGGGAGAATCTGAATTATGAGGTTGTATTACGCTCAGCGGACGACTCAGCTATTGAATATATTTTTATGAAAATTAAATATAATGGTGGGGCTTTTCTCTTGGGTACGGTTTACCGGCCTCCTGAAAGGGGGGTCGATGTCGCAGTTCTCGAGAATGTGCTTGCTTCCTTTGTCACTGAGTTCGAAAAAATGTTAGTTGTTGGCGACTTCAACTGTAATGCTGCTCACGATCAAACGAATTTTAAACGACTGCATGCTATGCTACCCCCTTTACAATTGGAAGCCATCCCATCAGGACCAACACATTTCACAGAGCACTCCTCTAGTACAATTGATCTGGCTATTGTTAGAAATCTCGATCATGTGTTTAGGTTTGCACAGTTTTCAACTCCTGGAGTCTCAGCTCATCACCACTTGGTGATAGGCCTTAAAATTCCCCCTCAGAAATTTCAACCTTCTTTTATTTCTGCTAGAAACTTTAAGAACATTGATGGTGTGGCTTTGACAAAGTATGCAGAAGATTTGAATTGGCACGACCTGTACTCATTCACTGATACCTCTGAAATGGTAAATCTCTTTAATTGTAATATCCGTGAGTGTATGGACAAATTTGCACCACTTAAACGTTTCAAAATCAAACATCCTCCAGCTCCGTGGCTTTCACCGACAATTAAATCGAATATGAATACGAGAGATGCTATGTACAAGCTAAAGCTTTTAACCGGAACTCAGTCTCACAAAGAATCATACACTCAACAGCGGAACAGGACCAAAACGTTAGTTCGCAATGCCAAGAGGAAACATCATCTGGCGAAACTTAATCCCTCACTTGGTATGAAGCTCTTATGGCGTAATATTGAGAGGTTGGGTCTTAAGGGTGATGCACCTGATGAACTCTCCCGCTTTTCTGCTGATGATCTTAACAGGCACTTCTCTAAAGATCAGCAACCCCCAGTGAGATTTGATCCGTCTACTATCCCTTTTGCGGATGGTTTTTCCTTTCGCTGTGTGGAGGAAGAAGATGTTGGTTTGGCCTTTTTTAAAATCACCTCTGAGGCGGCTGGATGTGATGGCTTCCCCCTTAAATTTTTGACCCTGTTGGCTCCTGTATTACTCAAGTATTTAACGTATATAATTAATAGTTGTATCACTTTCTCTCAATTCCCTCCTCAGTGGAAGCATGCAATAGTGATCCCGATCAGTAAAGTTTCTAACCCTACCTCTGCTGCCGAATTTAGGCCCATTTCTTTGTTGTGCATACCATGTACAGTTTTTGAGTCAATTATATCCGACCAACTTACGACCCACGTAAATAACCAGTCCCTTTTAAGTCAGTTTCAATCGGGTTTTAGAGAGGGGCACAGTTGCATGACTGCACTGGTCCATGTATCCCAACATATACTTCAGGACTTTGAGAGGGATCATGTGACTGTTGGTGTTCTTTTGGATTTCCATGATGCCTTTGGCTCTATCAACCATCGCCTATTTTTAGATAAACTAATGCAGTGCTTCAATCTCTCTTCCTCGGCATGCAAATTGGTAGCTTCATTTTTTGCGGACAGAACTCAGTGTGTTCGTGCAGAGGGGTCTCTCTCAACCACTACAACCATTGCCCGTGGTGTTCCCCAGGGTTCCATTTTAGGCCCACTGTTCTTCTCTTTATATGCCAATGATGTAGGGTCCTGTTTTCCAAATATCCTATACCAGCAATACGCTGACGATATCCAGTTTTATGTATCTTCCACTGTTGAACACCTGCCTCAGACAATACAAGATATAAATCAAATTTTGAACCGCATCTCTGTCTGGTCACAAGCTAATTTTTTAAAGTTGAATCCGCGTAAAACTCAGACAATCATAATTATTTTCTGCTTCTGACTTGGACACCACTGTTCTTCCTAGTATTGTTCTTGACAACTGCCCACTACCTTATAGTATGGCAGTCAGAAATTTAGGGGTCATTTTTGATTGCCATATGAACTGGTCAAGCCAAGTCACTGCCACCTGTAGGAAGGTTTATGGAGCGCTTTACTCCCTCAGGCGCCTCTCCATTTACACTCCTGACACTTTAAAAATTCACTTGGTTAAGGCTCTGGTAGTTCCGCTTTTTAATTATGGTTCTATGTTGTATTTAAACTCCATCAATGCTGCTAACAAAAGAAAACTGGAGGTTGCTTTCAACTGTTGTACCCGGTATGCATTTAACCTTAAATCAAGGGGTCACATCTCGGGACATAGGGATAAAATTTTAGGTTGTGGGCTTCTAACCTACCTCAAGGTTCAGTATTTAAAATTTATTTTCAAATTGATCCATCATGAAAAGTATTCCATTCCTTTATACTTATGTAGCTTCTTCCAGAGAGGTCTTAGTACTCGGTCGCTTACTCTCAAGCAAACTTTTACCACAAATAAGTATTACATTAACTCGTTGAAGGTCCTAGGGGCGAGGACGTGGAACTCCCTGCCGCCTGCGACCCGCGGCATGCGCTCGTTAGGTTCCTTTGGTGACGCTGTACTCCGATTCTTGAATAGGTAGCCTTTTCTATACTCCCTCTTCCTCTTTCTTCTTTCTTTGTCCTCTTTCCTGTCCTCTTTTCTTCTTTTTTTTTTTTTTTTTTTTTTAACTACTGTCTTCTCTTTTAGTTTACTTATTATTCCTTTCCAAAAAAAAAGTAATTTGTCTCCTACGATTCTGCCATCAACACTGCATAATTATGTTATTAGTATGTACAGTATAATTACGGGGTTTTTAATCCTACAGCTGTGTAACCAATAAAGAGTTTAAAAGAGTTATAAAAAAATACAGATTACAGCGATTACTGATAAGAGTGATGTCACAGCAATTTTTGGTGACGTACTAAAATTTTATGTTGGTGTTCTCGCTTGTATTATTTTTGTGTGGTTCTTTCGGTTGTCAGTAGTCAATAATTTCCTTTGTGGGATTTTAGAGTTCCTAATCCGAACTCTAATCTTTCCCGGTGTTTCAGCGTACCTGCTAGGCAATAATTGGCGTACAAATATTGTAGGTTGTTTCATCCAAAACCGAACTTCAAGGCTCAACAACAGGTTTATCTTTCACGAAGACAGAGATGCCTTCCGAAAAAGGTATTTTTTAAAATCACGTACCTACAAGAAGTTTAAAGTAAACATTTCTTATAATATTATTCTGCTCTATGTCAGAAATTCATCATCTCTGTCTTTCCTAGAGTTTGATAATGTCGTGTGACAATATTGCGTAATCTCAGTATTTAAATACTTCGCTGTCTCCGCATTCTGTTGAAATGAGAGGTTATTTTCAACATTCATAGTTATAATTATTTCCTTTGACTGAGATGAGATAGCCCAGTCGAATTGGACCAGAAAAGGCTTTGCCTCCAGTTTATTCACAAAGGGAAATGATTTTTAATCCACTTTGGGCATCCCAAATGAGAGTAATTCACGTTTTCCACGGTTTCTTTGGCGAGCTTAATTTTTTATTAAAATAAGAAACACTTAAAACTAAATATTAAAAACTAATATTATATTCTATACAAATCGGGGTACTCTGAACGCAGGATGTGATGCTCTACAACTTATTTGCATGACATTTTTTTTCATTTGGAATAACCTTTTAGCGAATTTTCAAAGAAAATGAAGCTGTTGCAACGGGTCCAAAATTTCCAGAACAACCATTTTTGACATTTTTGTGTAGGCAAATCCGTTTCAGAGCATCCTGAATTCGTCCCTAGATTTTAACCGAAATTTATATATCTATGTGTAGACTCGAAATATATTACACACACATATAGATATATTTATATGTCACTCCAGACGATATCTGACATTGGGTGCATGGTAAAAAATCCATATTTCGCCAAAATGTTCGTATTGCCAAACAAAAGGATGAGTTCAAAGATCAGCAATTTTCAAAAATTCTAAGGTAGTCAACTTTGAGTTTTTACGGGTCAAAAATCGGTAAACACGGCTAAAATTGTGAATAACTTACATAAAATCACTGGAAGTGGTAGTAAGGGTGAGCCAAGACAGAAAAATACCATTTCAGTAGTTTTTCGCGCAGAATAGGTGTCAAATTTGGATTTTTGGAGGTCACAAATTTGTATCAAGGTAGTGCCTATTGTGGTGATAACTGCTGGGTGCTAGCCTCCTCCTTCCCGGCACCTCCTGTGGTGATTACAGGGGGGCGCCCTTACCTCTAGCACCTGCAGTGATGATAACCGTGGGGTGCTAGCCTCCTTCTTCCCGGCGCCTGCTGTGGTGACAACCGCGGGACGTTAGCAAAGGACTCCTACGGAGCATATATCCTTCACACATCCAAACCAACCCTACCTCCATCCCGCCATGCCGTAAACCTACACCCAGGCTTACCACAGATACAAAAAATTTAATTTGGCTGCGCTTAGTATATATTTTGTCACTTTTGCCTCTCTCTAATGATGATTATTTAATTAGGTGGTATATAATTATATATATATGTTTATTTATTTATTTAGAAATGGAGCGTTTGGAATTGAGGAAGTGGTGGGTGCTGGGTCACCTGACGGACGAGGAGCTTGAGGAAATGGAGTACGTCCATGTTTTTGGGAGCGACAGATGCACTTCGGAAGGTCTAAGCGCCCTCATGATCACCAAAGGGGACCGCAACGTCTACGGGACAGGTTACAACAGTATGGTCTGCAGCGCCAAGTCTCCGGCTAAGATTTTGTACGACGATGAGTACGATCTCGAACGAAACGTCAAAATCGACGAACTTTGTGGCGTCGGACTGAAGAAAATCGTCGTGGGATTCCAATTCGGCGCCGGCCTCACAACTGATAACGATATTTTTATATGGGGGGAAGGCCCTGACATTGTAGTTAGCAAAGCTCGTAGCGTATGTTTTGAGGTCTATTCTCCAAAGGCGCCGTGTTCTAAGTGTAGCAAGCCGTACTCCGGTTTCAAAATCGGAGGTTTCCTACTGAATAAATGCCATAAGTGCAATTTTCTTCCAGCGTACAACAGATCAACTCCACCGTGCGGGATCCCCCTGAGGAGACTCGTTATGGCTTACAATGTCTTCGTTAGTTGTCTTTCGTGTGGAGAAATATGTCAGTCATTGCATGTGGGTGGATACGACATCAATTATTGCATGACATGCGACTTGTTACGGGAATTATCGTTTCGAGATGTGCTGTCATTGTCGTCTTACGCGCCCCGTAAAGTTGTACTCCCCAAAACGATTCAGGTTCTGGATATCGAATGTGGGCGCACGTTTTTACTTATACGGACATATGACAATCGTTTATTCGTTTGGGGGTCGTTGGGTTGTACTTTCTATAAATGCTGCATTCAAAACCCCGACAATATTGTGATCAGATCGGTATCCTGCGGAGGTAACCATATAGCGGTTTTGTCGTACCACGGCGATGTGTACACTTGCGGTTTTGGGAATTTGGGGCAGTTAGGGTACCCGTGGATGGAACTCGAGGGACACTTGGTATTGCGGAGAGTATCATTGCCCGGAAGAGTGGTCAAAGTGAGTTGCCGCTCCTCAGGCACCACTTGCCTCTTGAACGACCATTCCGTCTACTGTTGGGGCACCCACATCAGGAAACTCGGCCGTTCGCAAATATCCATCTCGCTCTCTGCAGCCGATATCATCATCAGCCCTGTGAAAATCAGTGGTAAGTTTACTGATATTACCAGTTCCCCCTTGACAAACGTTTTCTGCGCCAAAACAGAGCCTTTGGTTTACACTTGGGGTGTCGTCGTCAGAAACCCTCAGTCACGGCGTCACCAGCAGGTAAGGAGGATCAGTGCTTCCGAGTGCATCAGCGCTCTAGTTGATCGACCTGTCACGTACTCGTCCTCTGCTTTGAAACGATCTTTCGTGTTCATCCGCCGTTACATCCCAGAATGTACAGTCCACTCTGGCTTCTACGGCACGACCATGTTCAGCGATATAACCTTCAAGTTGTCCGACGGCAAAATCCCCGCTCACACTTTGGTGCTACACACGAATTCAGTCTACTTCAAGAAACTATTTACCGAAAAAGATGAAATGCCCAAAGAAATCGACGTCACTAACTACAACCCTGTGGCTTACAGAAACTTGTTGAAGCATCTGTATGGAGTTCAAGTGGACGAAGAACGTGTCGATGATTTATTCGATTTATACGCCATCGCGACCAGCTACAACGAAACAGGTATTATCGAAGACACTGGTAGTCGTCTGAGGGAAGCTATTTATGCACATAATGTTCTGCACATCCACGCTAAGGCGAAATCAGCTGGTTTTCAAGAAATCGCCGATGAGTGTGAATTGTTCATGGACACACCGGAGTTCAAGAACATGCTAGTGAGGCTCATAGCTCGGGACAGTCAGAAATCATTGCAAGCTTTAGCAATGATCACTGATAATGATCAGTGATGGGTGTTTGTGTGGGGTTTCGCTCTATACAGGGAATCTGGATTACGATAAATTGCCATTGGCAGCAGAGACTTGATACGATTAAAATGTTCATTATTGTATGGAAGCTCGGGAAATTTTAGTTTCACTACCACTTCTTATGAATGTTGGCCAATAAGTTACTGAGGTTATACAAAAATTCGGCCCTGTTAGCCCCAAGTTGACCCATCACACAATGCGAATTTAAGGTCTTGTTCTTGGCCTTAGTATTTACTGTTAGCGTCGAGGAGGATGACAAAAACATGAAAATATTCGAGCCATTCAGTTTTTGAGCTTTTCTGATCGTCTATGGTTATCTTTATTCAGTCATATCAATACTTCTGGAGTGAGGGTGACTCATTTGATAGAACTCCATAGGTTCTATGCAGGCAGATGGATTTTACCTAAAAAACTGTAGAACTGAAGCAAACTTCATCCCATCTAACACTGTACACATCAACGCTGATCCTCCCACATTCGGTAGTGGTGTCTAAAATTAATACTTACACCATTCATCTTGAAGAAATTATTTATTTATAGTGTTTTCTGTGAAGTTTCTCCAATTTTTGGGTCCATGTTTCATGTTTTCTAGAATCGAGGACGAGGAGTATCATGTCCGGAACATTTTCTAAATCCCGTTCTCTTTTACATGTATTAGATATAATCAAACTCTTGGAACCTGGAGTGTATCCAATAAGGTGAAATATGTTACATACCTAGTTCAGGGGGTCTTTGACAATTTTTTCATCATTTGCATATTTAAGCTAGCCAGTTGCCTTTCTTGCTGACTGACCTTTTATTTTAAGATTATTCCATTAATCCTACTCCTAGTTTCTTCTGCCATCCTCTTCATGATTCTTAGTTGCTTGGATTTCTATTTTAATCACGTGCTGTTGAATTTCCAACTTCATTAGTCATTTTCACATTTCCGTTACATAGCGGGAACTTTGTTCCTATTGTGGAAATGAAGTTTACAAACAAATTATTATTGTTATTATAACGCTAGCAAACTCTTAAACTCTTGGGAACAGCTTCCGTGGGTTCTTTAAAAACGGTTCCCGTTAGTGAACGTTAGAGAACATTCTTCCGCTTGTGTCTACTACCTACCCAAGAAAAATATTGGCCCTTCCCGATCTTTAGTTCGAGCTGGAGACTGTACAACACCAAAAACAGTGTTCCTAGTCAGAACGAACAAAGTCCCAATGACAAAGAATGGATACTACAGTGTGATAGTAGCCGTAGCCAGAATGTTTATATTAATGTTGTGGGGATCTTATTTTCACAATTCCTGTTGATGGGAGTTTTAGGGACGACTGAGATCCAAGTTTGTTATAAAACGTTGTTTATTGAAACAAGGTTTCGACTGCTGTCAGACAGTCATCTTCAGGTGTACCAGAAATACGTTGTAGAATGGAAGTTAAAAGTAATAGTCCAGGAGCCAGCCCAGAAAAGTGGTAGTAAAACCTGGAGAATTTCGGAGTATAGAAGTTCATAGGGCATAGGTTGGTGGATCCTTTAGTGGCCGTCTGCCACCTCATAGCCGGGGGGTGTAGATATGGGGACCATTTGAAATTGCGAAAATTCGTCAAAATTGCAAGTATTTACGGAGAGCTGAAACTTAGATAGGAGGTACTACACGATGCGAGTAAAACGAAAAACGATGTCTGCCGCTTCATACCCGGGGGGAATGCACTGGCAGACGGCACTCGAAAAGTTGTACTTTTTGCGCAGAAAATGAAACTGTTTGCGGACTTTTGAAATTTCGGCCATTGAAAGTCATCGACATGGAGAGACAAATAAACCTAGTCTGCCGGCAGTAGTCCGGTGGGAAGTACTGGCAGACGGCAATTGAAAATTTGTACTTTTTGTACAGAAATCTGAACTATTTGCGGACTTTTGAAATTTCGGCATTTGAAACTACTTACCATGAACAGACAAATAAACCTAGTCTGCCGGCAACAGTCCGGTGGGAAGTACTGGCAGACGGAACTTAAAAATGTGTACTTTTTATACAGAAAATTGAACTATTTGCGGACTTTTGATATTTCGGCATTTGAAACTACTTACCATGAACAGACAAATAAACCTAGTCTGCTGGCAACAGTCCGGGGGGAAGTACTGGCAGACGGCGCTTAAAAATGTGTACTTTTTATACAGAAAATTGAACTATTTGCGGACTTTCGAAATTTCGGCATTTGAAACTGCTTACCATGACCAGGCAAATAAACCTAGTCTGCCGGCAACAGTCCGGTGGGAAGTACCGGCAGACGGCACTTGAAAATTGGTACTTCGTTCCAAAAATTAAGTAACATTTTATAATCGTCGCTATATACTTCGCAATTTACAGCTACCTACGATAAAATGATCTGCCCTCCACAATTACCTACCTTTTATGTCGTCTGAAACCTATTCCCAGTTCTAATTCCTACTCTCTCAGCTAGTGAACCGACAATTTACGTAGTATAATATTCTTAAACAGTATAGGCCTATATAGGCAATAATCTTTTTTTGTGCAGTGTATACACAGTAATAAAATTCTTCTATAACAAAAATAATCAGTAGGTAACCCCATCATATTTTTTTTTTTAACCAGGTCAGGGTTGATCCACAATAATCTTCAATAACTGGGAACTCAACAGTACGAAAAGGGATAGAAATTTAATCATGTTTTCTATGACAATATCTTTGATATCATAACATATAACGCAGGAAACATATCTTTAGGACCCAGATGAAACGTTAACCAAAAGTAGTCCATAGCATTGAAGGATTCAATATTATTTTTTCACAATAAAGGCCTCAAGAAAAGTTTCTGAATAAAGATCGTAGTTACAAATTGAAACTTGAATTTACACACGTCTGAAATCAAATTGGGATAGGCTATCTAACGTACGGAAAAACTACTTTACAATAATAATTATAAAACGAAGGTAGTATTTTTTTTTTTTAATCATTAAAAGAAGAATAACAGGAAAAAGTAGGTAGTAATGAACAAACTCGAGAAAATCATTATATAATTTCAATCGACGTCGTCGTCCTCATCGTTGGTGTCAGTCATTATCCTCATCATCTTCTGGAATGTGTTCCTCCACGACAATATCTTCCAGCTTTTCTGGAAGTGCAGAGCCCTCAAACCATTTCACGACATACGATCCATTCACTTCTATCCATCCAAACTCATCAGCTTTAATTTTAGGAGGATCTGGCAGTTGTAAATTAGCCCACATCAATGAAAAGTAATTCACCCTCAGTACATGCTGAAATAAAGCCTTCTTGCATGGAGGTAGATTACAACTGTCGAGCCCTTTAGGATGTATTTAGAGGATGTTTGTCCCAGTTCCGTTCATACGCGTCCATGAATAGATGTAAACGCAATTCATCTACATCCTCAAAACGGCGACCGCTGTATAGTTGGCAGACGAGTTTTTCAACGTTTCGGAATTCCGAAGAAGATAAGAGTGTGATTATTGCTGAACGCTGCCAAAGTACACTTTGAGTCTTCCTGAAGTTGTACGATATTAAAAGGTTTCTTCTTTCCAATAGGGAAGAAGGCTGAGGTATAATCACCCCCCCCCCCCCCCCCCCCCCCGTAAGCGCGTGAAGGAAAGGGATAGCTGTACACATATCGGGCTCCAACTTCGCCACGATTCTTCGTATATCAATAAATCTATGGTCATTCCTTGCCAGTGTTCCTGTCTCGAGCCAAACTCTCACATTGTTATGGGTGCGATGAATTTTTCCAATAACTATTATGAGCACATCTGTATCACAACTTCTTATGACGACATTCGAGGCCTCTTTGAACGCAGTCAAATGGTGTACCATCCTGGAGTCAGCTTGTACGTGCCCACTTTTCAAACTGGATTCTACACGGACAGTAACTATATCCCCAGTCAACGAATAAAAAAAGCAGCAGGTTTCTTCTCTATTCGCGTGAAGCGCAAATTGCTTGAAAAATGCGGCATATTTTTCCGAGGCCCATTCGTTGATAAGAAAATTTAGCAGACTTTCCTTGAACGGGAATCTTTTGGTCTGGCTTGCTCACGTGGTACGTAATGTCGGAACCACCTACACTTCTTGAATCTCTTTCGAGGTCTTCAATGGATGGTGAAATATATCGATCGAAAATAAGATGGATCCGGAAACATTTAGTGGCGCTGATCTTTTTTAAAATGGCTTTTGCAATGCCTTCATACGTAGTAGGAAGGGTGTTACCCAATTGGTGCAATAAATGGAAACCGTCTATTATTAGCACATCAGTGGTAGTAGGTGCTTCATGGGAAGTAAGCCCTTCCAAATATTTCAACAGCACACTTTTTTGGGTTTTCAAAAGCGTTCCTTCGTGATGGCCTAAAGAAAGAGGAACGGGGGTTAAAGGAAACTTCAGCACAGACTCCATGTCAATGTTGTTTCTAAGGGAACAGTAAGGAGACGTCCAAATAAATTCCTCTCCATCTTCAAGGATTGAGTCTTTTCAGCTTTTTTGATTGTTAGTCCAGGGCGGTCAGCTTGGAAGTTAAGAACCTGATTTCGAGGAATGGCCTTGTAAAATCTTGATTTCAGACGTGTGTAAATTCAAGTTTCAATTTTTAACTACGATCTTTATTCAGAAACTTTTCTTGAGGCCTTTATTGTGAAAAAATAATATTGAATGATATGATATCAAAGATATTGTCATAGAAAACATGATTAAATTTCTATCCCTTTTCGTACTGTTGAGTTCCCAGTTATTGAAGATTATTGTGGATCAACCCTGACCTGGTTAAAAAAAAAAATATGATGGGGTTACCTACTGATTATTTTTGTTATTGAAGAAATTTATTACTGTGTATACACTGCACAAAAAAAGATTATTGCCTATATAGGCCTATACTGTTTAAGAATATTATACTACGTAAATTGTCGGTTCACTTGCTGTGAGAGTAGGAATTAGAACTGGGAATAGGTTTCAGACGACATAAAAGGTAGGTAATTGTGGAGGGCAGATCATTTTATCGTAGGTAGCTGTAAATTGCGAAGTATATAGCGACGATTATAAAATGTTACTTAATTTTTGGAACGAAGTACCAATTTTCAAGTGCCGTCTGCCGGTACTTCCCACCGGACTGTTGCCGGCAGACTAGGTTTATTTGCCTGGTCATGGTAAGCAGTTTCAAATGCCGAAATTTCGAAAGTCCGCAAATAGTTCAATTTTCTGTATAAAAAGTACACATTTTTAAGCGCCGTCTGCCAGTACTTCCCCCCGGACTGTTGCCGGCAGACTAGGTTTATTTGTCTGTTCATGGTAAGTAGTTTCAAATGCCGAAATATCAAAAGTCCGCAAATAGTTCAATTTTCTGTATAAAAAGTACACATTTTTAAGTGCCGTCTGCCAGTACTTCCCACCGGACTGTTGCCGGCAGACTAGGTTTATTTGTCTGTTCATGGTAAGTAGTTTCAAATGCCGAAATTTCAAAAGTCCGCAAATAGTTCAGATTTCTGTACAAAAAGTACAAATTTTCAAGTGCCGTCTGCCAGTACTTCCCACCGGACTACTGCCGGCAGACTAGGTTTATTTGTCTCTCCATGTCGATGACTTTCAATGGCCGAAATTTCAAAAGTCCGCAAACAGTTTCATTTTCTGCGCAAAAAGTACAACTTTTCGAGTGCCGTCTGCCAGTGCATTCCCCCCGGGTATGAAGCGGCAGACATCGTTTTTCGTTTTACTCGCATCGTGTAGTACCTCCTATCTAAGTTTCAGCTCTCCGTAAATACTTGCAATTTTGACGAATTTTCGCAATTTCAAATGGTCCCCATATCTACACCCCCCGGCTATGAGGTGGCAGACGGCCGCTAAAGGATCCACCAACCTATGCCCTATGAACTTCTATAGTCCGACATTCTCCAGGTTTTACTACCACTTTTCTGGGCTGGCTCCTGGACTATAAGGAACAAACTGTTCCTGATAAGATTAAGATTGTTCCTGATATCTTCCCTTCTTCGGCGTATTTCTGGAACACGTGGAGATGACTGTCTGAGGACAGTCGAAAGCTTGTTTCAATAAACATCGTTTTATAACACACCTGGATCGAAATCGTCCCTAAAATTCTCATAGCCAGAATGCTTCACTAGGTATTGGTGTTCTATCGTCTTCTGTAAACCATGTTTTACTATCGCTGTTATTCATACTATACAAGTTTTGGTTTATTATTCCGCGAATAATACACCTATGTATTCGCTCAGCAAAAATTTTTATAACACCCCCCCCACAAAATTTTTTCTTTTACGTTTCAAGGCGCGTGCAATGTCCTTACGACGTACCTAACATGCATATCTATCTACTTCAGTTACGGTCTAAAAAATTCGTTTTTTCGCACACATGCTCCATTGGGGCCGTAGTTGTGTCCCGAAACTTTGCAGTCCGATCGGAATATACCCAAGGTCGTTATGGGGGTCAAAATGGGGGTTTTTGATGTTTTAGTAACATGAGCTTTTGAGGTATCGTTTTCCGTGTTTTTTAGGACGAGGAAACCGAATATGAAGTCGGTTTTGACCAAAGAGTGGAAAATTGGGGTTCTAAAGAAGTTTCAACCTTAAATTTATGTTAAAATTTGGTATAAAATCGTCGTTCTTCCACACAAAATACACCAGCGGGTGTTAGGGGGGGAAGTGGGTGTATAAATCGGGGTTTTCGAGGTTTTAGTGAACACGAGCTTGCGAGGTATCGTTTTCCATGTTTTTTAGGGCGAGAAGACCGAATATGAAGTTGATTTTGACCAAATAGTGAAGAACTGAGATTGTAACGAAGGTTCAGCTCCCAAAATTCATTTTTTTATCAGCCAAAAATCTGGGAAATTATCTGCTCACCATAAACTTGTATAATAACACTAGAAGTAGTTTCAACAGGTGAATCAAGACAATTAAATGGAACTTTCAATGATCAATGATAATTCGGAAAAAATAGGAGCTTATATCGTGTTTTTGGGGGCCAAAATTGGTGGAAACCATCAGCAGTTGCTATTTCAATAATTGCGCATGAAAGAAACAATAAATGTGTTTCCAGCATTTCTGTAACGTACAATAGAATAATAAACCCTTGTGAAAAAGACTGCAGCGTTTTTATTTCGTAACCATCAGATTTTGAATTTTGACTGATATTTGTGTACCTACCCAGTTTAACACGTTATGCAACAACTTCACACTATCTGCCTAACTAAATCACTGCTTTATACTGATAATTATGTTTATACAAAATTTAATTATCGTATTTAACTTGAAAAAACTAGTCTTGAACCCACAAAAATTGAAAGAAAAAGTCTTCATTTAGCCAACTGTTTACTTATATTGATTTGAACAATGTATTCGCCGGTGATATGCACAGAAAAATAATCATGTTCCTATTGGCTAGGGATTACTAGGACTGTTTCTTTTGGCCTGGAAATAATGCAGCTAGTGATTTCGGGAGTATGTATTTCTAATTTTCTAGTTTACATTTATGTAGGTAACGCAGTATTTTAGTATACATTTTTATTATTCATAATTTATGTAATAGTGGTTGATGAATCAAGAAATTCCTATTATGTTGATTCTAAATATTGGTTTGCTTAAGGGCCTGCAGACCCTGTGTTAAAAACTATTTTCAAGTTTTCTGAGGCTGTGATAGTTCTGGAAAAAAATTTAAATTCACTATATTAGTTAAAGCCATAAATTGCTGTACGTGTTAAGTGATATTTAATCATAGTTATGAAGAATGTATATTTCTTATCTTGTGTGCGCGATTTTCTGTTCTTAAGTCGTAAACTTCATTTCGCTGAAAGCGTCCTTGTAGCATTATCAATGACAGCCGTCATATTGGGGTTAAGTTTTTATGTGTAAAAAGTATATAAAAATTGCAGAAAAGTTCTGAAACTTAGTTTCTAAACTTAGTTATTTCTTTGTTACTCTCGCTCATTAAGTTACAATGTATGACTGGTACTTTTCCTTACTTTTGCTCAGTTTCGCGCTCATGTTGCAAGCTGCCAAGCTGAGCTACCAAAGTGTCCTTAACAGTAAAACTGTGTGCACGTACTTCCTTTCTTTGAAAATAACTTACAACCTTTGAGTATTTTTAGCTCTTATATTGTAACTGTCATTCCATCTTACGCATGGAGTTCAGACATCATGAAAATATGCAAAAATATAACTGCTTCGTGCATTTTTCTATTGTGCAAATAAAATATTGCGTAGATAAAAGTTCTAAATTAACGATAAGTATTATGATCCCATGTATACACGGTCATTTATACAAATTCCTGTACTAAGTATGTACAGCAATTAGTTATTTTACTACTCTTACTCTTGGTGATCGTGAGTTATGATTAATCAACATTAACAATAAAATCATTATTGATGTGAGCTGTGGTTGTTTGCGTATCATATAAATCCAGAAATAGTTCTCTTTCAGTTTCAATTAGTAAGGCTGTGATGAATTTGGAATTTGGTTCATCACGGTGGCGTGAAGGAAAAAGTCGCAGGCGGCGGTAGTCCACCGATCATCTACGACTTTTAGGAGGAGATGGAGGTGAGTGAAGGAATTTGCCCAGGCGGCGGTAATCCACCGACATCTAGGTTCTTAACAGAGAGGAGGTGCTGTCTAGGCGGCGGTAGTCCACCGATCATCTAGACATAGAGGAGAGGAGGTTTTCCCAGGCGGCGGTAATCCACCGATCATCTGAGAGGAGGAGCAAGGTAGAGGAGAGAAGAGAGAGAGCTAGTTAGAGGAAGTGTCGAATGAGGCTAAAGCCCCAGGATCCAGGGTTTTATAGGAACTGGAGGCCTCTCCCTCCAACTCCCTGTTGGGAGTTGGTGGTGGGGCTCCAGGTTGTGTCCCTGGGTTCTGTGGCCTGTCTCCCCACTCAGTTGTTTATTGACGGAAACTAAGTTTGGCATAAGAATATTGGTGAGAGCTTAAAGTTACTAGTGGAGTGTTCCCGGGAGGGACTCACGACAGTGGTCCCCCCAGTTCGAACCAAGATTTGTGGAGCTGAAGGCGCAAGGTGACAGGGGCTGAGGGCCAGGCAAACAAAAGTGGAGCTGAAGGCGCAAGGTGACAGAGGCTGAGGGCCGATGCAAACAAACAGTGGTGCTGAAGGCAGGGCAAGAGTTATGTGAGGGGCTGAAGGCGAAAGGTGACAGAGGCTGAGGGCCATGGCAACAGGATGAGTGCTGAGGGCGTCAGTCTTAATCCTAGGTGACAGAGAACTTAAAATTAGGCGTATTGAGATAAGTAAATGGGTACAGATGAATGGTTATATAAGGAGGTGAGTACATGAGTAGTGACAGATAACTTAAAATTAGGCGTATTGAGATAAGTAAATGGGTAGAGATGAATGGTTACATAAGGAGGTGAGTACTGATAAGTGATAGTATTTACAAGATGATAGTAATTACAAAGTTATAGTAGTTAGAAGGTTATAGTTATAATATTTACAGGTGTAGCATGTATAAGGTATGGTATTTACAAGGTGATAGTATTTACAATGGCGTAGGGGTACAATGGTAGGGTGCGGAAGTCCGCCGTTCCCTGGGTGTTGAGAGGATGTGGTGTGTGGATGGGTGTGGGTGTGGTTTAGGTGAAGTGTGGGGGCGGCTCGGCGATGTGGCGGCGGTGATGGGGCGGCCACGGCGGGGCTGTGAGAGGCGGTACAGTGCGTGTGGATACATGAGACACAAGCACTGTCCCGCGATCTCAAGGCCCCGCCGTGATTGCTCAAAGCGGGGCGGGTGACTGGGCCGCCGGACGCGGGGGATGCGGGGACGCTCCCTCCGTCCGTTTCGCCGCCCGGGCCATTTTGTCCCGGCGGAAACTATTGGGGATATCCCCGGCGGTGTTGGGGGGGGTAGGGAGTGTTGGGGGTTTGCTGATTTGGGGGGATGGTGGGGAAGATCGTGAAATGGGGGGTCGAAGATTGAAAATTGGGGGGCGGAAATTTGGGGTTGAACATCGGGAGGCGGGGGTTTTGTGAGTGACAGGGGGGGTGTTGATTTGAACGGGGGGTGGGGGGGGCATGAGTTCCGCGAGGCGGAACTCGCGGAGAATGGGGGCCATTAATGGGTCGACGGGGGTGTAGGGAGGGTGTACCCCGGTGGCTTGTGCTGCGCGAAATTCGCGCAGTATCCGCCACTGGGGGTACTTCCACCGCCGGGGCCGGGGAGGTAGCCCGGTAATCCTTTGCGGGACGAACAGAAGCGATGATGGGGGCCCGGGCGAAGGGGGTAGGGGGGATAGCGGGTCCGGGACGAAAACGTCCCGGAGTATGGCCGCCATTTCCGGATCCGAATCGAAATCCGGAAACGGCGACGGGGGTGACAGGTGTGGTTGGGAGAGGTGCGACATGGCGAACGGACGGCGGGAGACTGATGGTGGATGTTGGGTGAGGGAGCACAGGGGCGGGCTTGCACCTGGCTAACGGGATAGTGTGGGGTTTCCCGTCAATTAACAGGGTCGCGGTGGTCGGTGTTGTGCGGATGACTTGAAAGGGCCCGGCATAAAGGGGTTGAAAGGTTTTATGCATGCCGGGCTCTTTCAAGTACATGTGAGTGGCGGTGTAAAAGCGTTTGGGGTAAGTGGTGTCGTTTGTCGGTGTTGAAGTGCGGAGCGGTTCCCTGTTAATTGACGGGGTGTTGTGTGGAGTGAAAATGTCGGCTGGTAAACGGAGAGGGTCTTTAAAAGCGTGTTGTGCGGGACTTGTGTTGTCTGAAGGACGGGCGGAAGTACGAAGGCTGAGTAAGACATAAGGGAGGGGGATGTGGCTGATGTGGAGATGGCTTGTTTAAGGACCGAGTGCCACCGCTCTATTTTCCCGTTGGACTGGGGGTGATAAGGAGTGGTGCGGATTTTTTGAATCCCGAGGGAACGGAGCAGGTCGGCAAAGTGGGCTGATTCAAACTGCCTCCCCTGATCGACCGTGAGTGTCCGCGGACAGCCGTAGCGGCTGATCCACTGATTTAGGAAGGCCGCGGCGACGGCGTCCGCGGTAATGTGGGCGAGTGGGATGCACTCAACCCAATTGGTTGCACGGTCGATCATGGTGAGGCAGTACCTCTTCCCCTCGGAGGGGGGAAGAGGGCCGACCAGATCGAGATGGACGTGTTCCCACGGGAGGGAGTCGGGAATGGGTTGAGGAGGTACATGGGGGTGAGCCGAGACCTTAAATTGCTGGCACTTCTGGCACCCTAGAACCCAGGTACGGATATCTGTGTTCATGTGGGGCCAGAAGTACCGCGTCTTGATCAGATCCCGGCTCGCCCGGATGCCGGGGTGATGGAGGGAGTGGTAGTGGAGGAACAACTGCCGTCTCAGCTCCGGTGGGACGTAAGGGCGCGGTGAATCGGCCGTTACGTCGCACCAGAGGTTGGGGGGAGGCAGTTGTTCCAATTTGGAGGCGGAGATGAGGTTGGAGAGTGCGGGGTCGGAAGTTGGAGTTTGGCGTGATTTGATGATTTGCGGGGAGGGGAAAGGCAGTAGCTCCTCCACCGGCGCGGGAGTGGGGCGGGATAGCGCGTCCGCCACACAGTTGTCGGCCCCCGGCAGGTAGCGAATATCGGACGTGAACTGTCCGATAAATTCGAGCTGCCGGAGGCGACGCGGGGAGGCGGATTTGCGGTTTTGGAGGAGAGCGTGGGTGAGGGGCTTATGATCAGTGATGACAGAGAACTGCCTGCCCTCCACGAAGTCACGAAAGTGTTTGATGGCTTCGTGGATGGCGAGGAGTTCTCTGTCGAAGGTTGAGTAATTTTTTTGGGTCGGGGACAGAGTTTTAGAAAAGAAACCAAGGGGTTGGGGGGTGGCGCCGGTGTGCTGGTGGAGCACTGCCCCGATGGCCCAGTCGGACGCATCGGTTGTGATGGAGAGGGGAGCGTGGGGGTCGGGATGGGCTAATAGAGCGGCGTCTACTAGGTCCTTTTTACAAGTTTGGAAGGCGGTTGTAAGGGCGGGGGTCCAGGGTATGGGGCGGTTATCGTTTTTTTGGCTGGTTGTGGGATGGCGTGTATGAGTGGTTGTTGGTGTTGTGCAGCGTGTTTGATGTGTCTACGGTAAAAGTTTAACATACCCAGGAAACGGCGGAGTTCTGAGACGGTGCGGGGCTGGGGGAAATCCGTGAGAGCGTGCACCTTGTCCGGGAGTGGCTTGATACCGTCGGAGGAGACTTGGTGGCCGAGGCAGCGGACGGAGGGTTGGGCGAGGACGCATTTTTCTGTGTTGATGTCGAGGCCCTCGGCAGAGAAGATGTCCAGGATTTGTTTGAGGTGTGTCAGGTGTTCTTGTGGGTTTCGGGAGGCGATCAGGATGTCATCTAAAAAGCAGAACACAAATGGTAGCCCCCGTAGGATATTATCCATATAGCGTTGCCAAGTCTGGGCCGCGTTTCTGAGGCCGAAACCCATTTTGACATATTCAAAAAGGCCGAAGGGCGTTATGATAGCGGTTTTCGGTATGTCGGGGGGGTGGATGTTTATGTGGTGGAAGGCTCTAGAGATGTCGAGGGTTGAAAATATGGTTGTGTCGTGGAGGTGGCAGGAGAAATCTCGAAGGTGGGGGACATTGTACAGGTCAGGTGTTGTTTTTGAGTTTAAGCGGCGGTAATCGCCGCAGGGGCGGATATCCCCATTGGGCTTCTGCACTATGTGGAGTGGTGAAGCCCAAGGGGATTTTGAGGGGCGGATAATTCCATCTGCGATAAGTTTGTTGAAGTGCCGCCGGGCCTGGGAGAGTTGCAATGGGTGGAGGCGGCGGGCTTTTGCGGAAATGGGGGGGCCAGTGGTTTCTATGTAATGTTGGATTGTGGAGATATGTGCTGAGGGGCGGCGCTGGGGTTTATAGTGGTGGAGGAGGGCTTCGAACTCGGTTGGTGGGCGGTCGATAGTGTGGATGAAACCGGGGATCGGTTTGTGGGTGGAGGGGTCGATCAGGCGCGCGTTTCTGACGTCAACCTGGAGGCCGAAATATGCGAGGAAGTCGGCCCCCAGGATTGCCTTCTCCACGTCCGCCACGGTAAATTCCCACTCGTACGCGAATCCGCTCATGTAGATGGATGAGCGGTACGTCCCGTACGAGGGGATGGTGGTACCGTTGGCGGCGTAGAGAAGTTGTCGATAACAACGCGCCTGACGACGGAGGATGTTGTTGGGGAAGATTGAGAGCGCCGCCCCTGTGTCCACGAGGAACGGAATGCTGGTCTTGCTGCACTTGAGGAAGAGGCGTTGGTGGGCTGGGGTGGAGTGCGGTAAAATAGCGGAGGCGGTGGGTGTTGGTGTCTGTGCGGGGGGAGGGTCGTCGGAGCTGAGGGGTGGTGGTGTTGGCGGCGGTTTGTCCCCTGCGAAGGAGACGCGGGGCGGTCTTTTCCCGTTCCGGGGTGGGGGAACGGTAGCGGCGGCGTGAGTGGCGGCCGGAAGGGTGGCTGCCCTGGTGGCGGGCGTGGAGGGGCCGTTCCGGGGAGGGGGAACGGTAGCGGCGGCGTGAGTGGCGGCCGGAAGGTTGGTTGCCCTGGTGGCGGGCGTGGAGGGGCCGTTCCGAGGTGGGGGAACGGTAGCGGCGGCGTGAGTGGCGGCCGGAAGGTTGGTTGCCCTGGTGGCGGGCGTGGAGGGGCCGTTCCGAGGTGGGGGAACGGTAGCGGCGGCGTGAGTGGCGGCCGGAAGGGTGGCTGCCCTGGAGGCGGGCGTGGAGGGCCCGTTCCGAGGTGGGGGAACGGTTGGTGGTTTGGCGGCGCTGGTAGGCGTGGCCGGGAGGTTGGCGGCCATGGCGGCGGCGTAGGAGGGGTAGCGTAGTTTGGCGGTGGTGGTGTGAATGCGGGCCGGGGGGGTTAGTGGGGGTCCCCCCCGTGTTGGCGAGGAGGGGGGCCCGCCGGGTTTACCGGCGGGCGTCCGCGTTTCCCTGCTTGGAGGGGAAGGAGCAGGCCGAACATTTGCGGGCCTCCCCACCGAAGTTTACATGGTAAAAACACCGGTGGGGGGGGGGTCCGCAGGGAGGTAGTCCGTCTTGGAGGGGCGATGTGTGGTGGAGGGGGTCGCAGCGGTCGGAGACGTTCCCCTACGTTGTTCACGAGGGGGAGTGGTGCGGCGTTCGGGTGAACGTTGGCGTCGGCGGTCGGCGGAGGGGGTCTGGCGGCGCTCGACGGAGAGGGAGCGGCGCCTGTTGAGGGAGGGGGGTCGGCGGCGTTCCCGCGACGGCGTGCGGTCTCGCCGCGGTGTGGTGGTGCGGGGTGCGTGGACCTCGGTGACGCTGGCGGCTGCGGCGAGGTCGTGGACAGTGTCAGCGAGTTGCAGGAGGGGCTCATCCGGGCCTTCGAGGTGGCTGGCGAGCGCCATCTGCATGGGGTGGGGGAGGGCGCGCAGCCAGAAGGTCCGTGCGATGTCGGCCGTCATTATGCCTTGCAGCTGATGACGTAGACGGCGGTAGAGGTGGGAGGGCTTGAGGTCGCCGAGGTGCTACGGCTGCGAGAGCGCGGCGACTCGTGCGATCTTGGACGGCTGGTAGAGGGTGATGAGGCGGCTGCGGAGGTCGTCGTATGCGGCGGTGGCGTCGGGGGAGATGTCCGACGTCTGGAGGAGGATGTCGTATGGCAGCAGGGAGATGATGCGGGAGTAGCGAGTCTTCTGGCTGCGGATGTTGGCGGCCGAAAACGCAGCGTCAACCTGAAAGAACCAGAGAGCGGGGTCGTGTGAGTAGAATGGGGGAAGTGATAAGGGGAATGACGCAGAAGTCGTCGTGACGTCGGCGGCGGCGTGTGCAGCGGCCGCAGCGGCGGCGGTTGATGCGGTGGAGCCGGGCGGCGAGAGGGTGGTGAAGGGGTTGTCCGCAGCGGCCGGTGCGTCCGTCGTCGGGGCGGCGGGCGGTTGTAGCGTGGATGGCCGAAGGAGTGGGGGCGATGTCGTGTTCGGGTCCATAGCGGAGGTCTGAAATGTCAAAATTCAAATTCAAAGTGCAAATTCGAAAATCGCAATAGGCGGTAGCTGAGGTGTGTGTGGCTGAGCGGAGAAGTGAGAGCTGTGTGATCGTCGAGCGGTCGAGGGTGGGCCAAAAATTGCGAATTGAAAACTGACTGTTTTGACTGAATTTGAATTTAAAATTTGGGACACCGAACTGAACTGGACTGGGGGCGACACATGAGGTGGGAAAAAGAGGAAGAAGGTTGTGTGAACGTCGGGTTCACCACTGTGATGAATTTGGAATTTGGTTCATCACGGTGGCGTGAAGGAAAAAGTCGCAGGCGGCGGTAGTCCACCGATCATCTACGACTTTTAGGAGGAGATGGAGGTGAGTGAAGGAATTTGCCCAGGCGGCGGTAATCCACCGACATCTAGGTTCTTAACAGTGAGGAGGTGCTGTCTAGGCGGCGGTAGTCCACCGATCATCTAGACATAGAGGAGAGGAGGTTTTCCCAGGCGGCGGTAATCCACCGATCATCTGAGAGGAGGAGCAAGGTAGAGGAGAGAAGAGAGAGAGCTAGTTAGAGGAAGTGTCGAATGAGGCTAAAGCCCCAGGATCCAGGGTTTTATAGGAACTGGAGGCCTCTCCCTCCAGGCTCCCTCCAGGCTCCAGGTTGTGTCCCTGGGTTCTGTGGCCTGTCTCCCCACTCAGTTGTTTATTGACGGAAACTAAGTTTGGCATAAGAATATTGGTGAGAGCTTAAAGTTACTAGTGGAGTGTTCCCGGGAGGGACTCACGACAAAGGCCTTAGTACCTTCTTAGTTCATTGTTGAGTGATGAAATGGAAAATGGGCAGGATCGAGTTATACAGTTTTCCAATGTGGGTATGTTGAAATTTATGCCTAGGGCGTTGGTACTATCAAGTGGGGTATAGTGGAAAGGCGCTATAGTGGAATGTCGATACGAATATATTTTTTTGTAGGAGGAAGAGAAGCACCGTAGTTTCAAAATCATGAACTTATAGAGACCGGAATTTCGTGAAGTTATAGAGACCGGAATTTCGTGAAGTTATAGAGACCGGAATTTCGTCAATCAGTAGAATCAATTATATCGTATCAATTTCAACAATATTGTGTAGTAAGTAGTAACTGTCGTTAATGTGGTCAATAGGTAGTTCAAATGGAGAAGTCAATGAATAATCTCTTTAGATAGGTAGGTACTACCGCATATTGACGCAAGTTCCGAAAAATCTCATTAGATTTACCTAACTCAGCACTAACCTGTCACTAGTGGGATAAGCGCATGGGTCTCATAAGCGTTTTATATACATATATATTTTTTAAATGATTTTTCAAATGTTCAACAAATTCTGACGTCCCAGTGGGCTCCCAGTTTTATAGGTACCCCCCCCCCCCCCACCCCCTCCATGGCGAGAGGGGTGCAGTGACGTCAGAATTGCTTGAAACTTTGGAAAATCATAGATTTTTTTTTTAAACAACGCCGAGACATTTGGCTCTGGTGCCAAGTCGTCAAGAGGTCTCTAGCAGCCCAATATTGTTTCGCTGACTTTGTCCAGCGGTCGTCTACGTCAGTAAAAGATCTTCTTGTGTCTACCTAAGCAGGACAAAATCGTAGAAGAAGAATTGATTATCGTAGGACAGTTTGGTTGGTGTCAAAATTCTCAGGATGGAATCTTCTTTCATTAACAAAATAAAAAAAATACGTGCACATGCCGCGTTGATACAGTATGTAAGTTGTGCCTACACATTTTATATTTATGTTAATTTACAAGAAAAGTTTTAGTGGTGGAATGCAACCGACGCCCAACATTAGATTCTTGAATTTAGGGAACCTGGAGTCGTTTTGGTTTATTATTCCGTGAATAATACACCTATGTATTTGATCAGCAACAAATTTGTATAACACCCCTCACAGTGTTTTCTTTTACGTTTCAAGGTGCGTAAATTACAAAAATGCCATGTCCGTACGCCGTAACGTGCCTATCTACTTTATTTTGGGTCTAAAGAATTTCGCACACAGGCTCCATTTGGGCCCTGGTTGTGTCCCGAAACTTTGCAACCCGATCGGAATACACCCAGGGGTGTTGTGGGTGAAAAATGGGTGTAAAACTAAGGATTTTTTGGTGTTAGAGTAACGTGAGGTATCGTTTTCCATGTTTTTCAGGGTGATAAGACCGAATATGAAGTATATTTTGACCAGAGCGGAAAATTGAGGTTCTAACGAAGTTTCAAGCTTAAATTTACGTTAAACTTTGGTCTAAAATCGTCATTCTTCCGTACACAGCTTGGGTCCCCATTCGGGAACACGTTTGGGTCCTGGTTGTGCTCCGAAGCTCGGCAACCCGATCGGAATACACCCAGGGGTGTTATGGGGAAAAAATAGGGGTTTTCGAGATTTTAGTGAACATGAGCTTGTGAGGTATCGTTTTCCATGTTTTTTAGGGCAAGAATAGGTACAGAATATGAAATACGTTTTGATCAAAGAATGAAGAATTGAGGTTGTAACGAAGGTTCAGCTCCCAGAATTCATTTTTTAATGAGTCAAAAACCTGGGAAATTGTGTGAAATCACCATAAATTTACAACATAATAACACTAGAAGAAGTTTCAACAGGTGAATCAAGACAAATAAATGGCTGTATCAATGAACAAAAACAATTTGTAAAAAAAAACCTAATTCGTGTTTTTGGGGGCCAAATTTGGTGGAAACCATCAAAAATAGGTAATTATTTAAATTATTGCACATGAAAGATACAATAATTGTATTTCCAGCATTTCTGTAGAATCGAGAAATTCCCATTATGTTGATTCTAAATATTGGGTTGCTTAAGGGCCTTGCAGACCCTGTGTTGAAAACTATTTTCATGTTTTCTCAGGCTGTGATTTACCTACTTAACAGTTTTGGAAAAAAATTGTAAATTCACTATAATATTAGTTAGAGCCATAAATTGCTGTACGTGTTAAGTGATATTTAATCATAGTTATGAAGAATGTACTTATATTTTCTTATCTTGTGTGTGCGATTTTCTGTTCTTCAGTCGTAACGTTCATTTCGCTGAAAGCGTCCTTGTAGCATTATCAATAGAAGCCGTCATATTGGGGTCAAGTTTTTATGTGTAAAAAGTCTATAAAAATTGCAGAAAAGTTCTGAAACTTAGTTTCTAAACTTAGTATTTTTCTTTGTTAATCTCGCTCATTAAGTTACAATGTATGACTGGAACTTTTCCTTACGCCTGCTCTTTTTGCTCAGTTTCTTAAGACAGCGAGCGTTTCGCGCTCATGTTGCAAGCTGCCAAGCTGAGCTACCAAAGTGTCCTTAACAGTAAAACTGTGTGCACGTACTTCCTTCCTTTGAAAATAACTTACAACAATAATTGTATTTCCAGCATTTTTTCTGTAGTCACGTCCAATAGAATAATAAACCCATGCGACTTTGCAGCGTTTTTGTATATCGTATCAGGGGAGATGTACCTACGTACAATTTGTCCATAGGATTGATATGCAAATATCTATATAAAAGAGCTTTTATTTCGTGAAATATGCGGTAGTAACATATCGGGAAAAGATTAGCGGACGTGTTTTTGGGGAGAGAGTGAATAACAATTAAATGCAGATACCTACGCCCAATAAAAGGGTGAAATAAGAGAAAAATGAACAAAAAAATCCGAGAGTTTTATAGATAGAACGTGGAAAAGTGGTGTAAATCATCTCGTTGAGTGGTGGGGGCCTGAACCGGGGTCGGTTTATCTGTTATCAAACATCAGTTATCCACTTTCGGGTGTTTGGTTGAAGGGTTGGGGTACGACAGGGAATGTGTTAGCTAGAGATGAATCTGTTTTGGCTAGTGGATGGGGGGAGTACATGAATTAGGTGCTCAGATAACGTTGCAGGGGCCGTAACCCGTTAATTGGGTTCTGGATGGCGGCAGCGGAGCTGTGGAGAGGGATTTCAGAATTGATACGGCCGTTTCGAATGCGTTCGGGCGGGGAAGGTGTTGATGAACGTTAACAGGATTACGTCAGAATGCTCTGACGAGAGTTGTCTCTTTTAGATAAAACGTCGGTGGAATTGAAATGCATTCAAATCAATCAGGATTGCGGCACTTTGGTGAGGTTACAAAAATTGCCTTCGAAAGAAAATAGTGGGTAACATATCTAAGTTATGTAAGGGAGAGTGGGGCACATTTGACACGTTTTTACTAGTATTTTCATCACAGTGTGACAGAGGGGGTGGACCCCCGAGAGTCCCCCTACTAGACCAGTGAGATTATCACACCGGTTAAGAAGGGATATCGATTAGGCTTCCCAAACCGTTCCCGTCTCCACCGGAAGAAAAAATGTATCGAGAACAGCTCACACTGTTACACTCCTCCCCACATGGCATACTTCTGGTCAGCAGAAGTATGAGAGGGAAAAGGGGGAATGAAAAGCAGTATGAAGTTCTGGTTCAGGAAAAGGCATCTGAACAACTTCAATGTGACTAACCTCCATCGTAATGGTACTACCTCAATAATATTTACTGGTGAAGAACAACAAAGCTCCTACATACGAGTATTGGCGGATAATGTTGTCAGAAGTTGTTGTCCAGTGAATTGTATTCATCTGGGCAACCTCTACGTGATCAACCTCCATCGTTAAGATGGAACAACTATTGGGACTTGTCAATTGGGACACGAGAGTCCCTCTCCTAGACCAGGAGATTATCACCGGTTAAGAAGGGATACGGTTAGGCTTCCCCAAACCGATCCCGCCTCCACCGGAAGAAAAAATGTATCGAGAACAGCCCACTCTGTTACAACAGTGACTCAAGGAAACCTCTTTTCTGAAATCTTCTTTCTCCATGTTGAACTACATCATTTTTGCTGCCAGAATATAATTTTTTAATGTGAAATTTTGGTTTTCAAAATTGCTGTTTCTTAAATTTTGGAAATAAAAGTTTGCCAAGTGTCAATTGTGCCCCACCTTAGTGGGTACAATCGACACTAGCATGGGGCACTTTTGACACTTACTGAATCTCACACGTGTAACTGAAAACTATACCAAAACCCAAGTAACTCTTGGTTGGTTCATCTTCAGCTGAACATCCAACACCTAGATGTAGGCAGTAACACTACTATTGTCCTGGCACACGTAGCTATTACCCATACTCCATCATTACCCAATGGCCACTTAAGTTCTCTCTGAATAGGTCCCAAAGCTTTTGGAGTAAAGAATAATAATTCAGTGATAATTATTCTTAAACAGACCAATATTTATTTTTTATAAAATGTTTACATTTCAGTTGGCAACATATTTATATTTTTTTATTTCAATACTTCAACAGATTTCACAAAGCTGCCCCTAGCGAAACTGTCAAAAGCTGGACTGCAAAAATATTTTTTTATCTCAAACTACAAACGTTTGGAAGAATCTAAGGCAAGGGCTTGAAAAAGAGATGTATGGCTACTAAACTCAAAAATATGATAACTACACAAACATAATCACTGAAAACGAAAAAAATGGGAAAACTTACTTTGAGGAGATGAAAACATGTTCAACCTAGGGATGGGTATGATTAATCGATTAATCAAAATAATCTATTATTTTGCCAAATAATCGACGTTTTTTAATCGATGCCAGTAGGGTTCAAAATAATCGGATAATCGATTATTTTGTAACGATTATTTGGTAATGATTAGAGAGTTCCTAAGAGATAAGTTCATTAGGGAACGGCCATATCTTTTGGCCACATCTAAGGCGAGCAGCCTTTGGATGCTAACCAATAAGTCCGGTTTGACAGAAGTGGTGGGGGTAGGAGTGAATTAAAAAGTAACGTCACTTAACTTAGCACAACGCGAAATCCATTCCATTACATAGCATAGGTAGGTATACTCACTTTTTTATCCTAAGTTGATATCGCAACAATCTAGCAAATTCTTTGAAAGACGCTTGGAGTAACTTTGAAAGACGCTGGCGATGGCGAGGACCGACAACACATGACGCGTTAAAAAAAAACGACAAAACGCGGCAAAAAGCTGTGCACTGTTACCCCTGAGTAAGGTTAAATTCGATTCCTAAAGTTTGTGCCCTGGGAGATAACGCGCCTTATGTATAAAGCAGGGTTCACATCCATCCGGAGCCGTCTGGAAATACGGATAGGGGAAGCTAGTGAAAAGCAGTGGAAGGGATGGAGGGGAATCGCGGAAGTTGGGAAGGCGTTCATATCCATCCGGAATTTTGGCTGACAACTCGTTTCCCACGCTTCCTCCCACAGCTGTTTCGGTTGCCGACGCCATTCTGTATGCGCAGTAGTGAACTGCGCAGATGCGGAGCGGAAAATATCTGAAAAATCAGATGCGTACAGTTCGCTTCAAAAGTGCTTCTCCGGAAAGAATATTCCCCCCTCCCCAGCTGATGTCCAACCAATCAGCTGCTCGTACGCACTTTCCGGATAGCTTTCCGGATGGATGTGAACCCTGCTTCAGGCCAAATAAGTCGAACTTAAGGAAATAAGTTTGAACTTGGGCGACGCGCATGCGCAGTTGAGATAAATCCGAACACATCTTCCCGACTTTAGTCTTTAGGAACTCTCTAATATTCATCTTATTGGTAATTATTTTCTACACTGAGATTTCAAAATGACAGAAGATGGTACAATGAAATCATGATATAACGCCATAGCAATCCACCAAATTAATGCTTCTGATGTCTATGGCGGCGGCGGGATTTTCCCCAGGGCATGAAAGTGGAGATCACCTCACCTCACTTTATCACATCATTATCGTTATCGCATACTGTTATCAACGGTGGTGGTTCTCAGCTTCGTTGTCCTCCTTTGGATGTCGGACATAGGAGTACTGTTATCAACGTTTGTACCAGGTGCACCATCTTCGTCTTTGTTCAAAAAACGCAAGAGCGTCCACAAGATGTGGTCATAAGTCCTCTGGTACCCCAAGGCCGAGACGCTCCTGGAATAAATGAAGAGTTCAGCCTGTATTTGAGATCGCTACAGGACAGAATTCAGCAAAACCCCATATTATAATGGAAGCAGATGGCTGAGACATTCCCAGCAGTTTCGAATGTCGCCTTAAGATATGTGCCAGTGGTAGCGACCTCAGTTCCCTTAGAAAGGCTTTTTTCTGAAGCTGGCCAAATTCAAGTTTTAATGAATTTTTTTTACCTAGAGTTCGTTGTTTTCATTGTACATACCCAATTTTCTACCAACCTTCTTTGAAATAATCGATTAATCGATTTTTAAGGCCCCGATTAATCTATAAATCGATTAATCTGGATGAAATAATCGTCGATTCCATTAATCGATTATTCGATCGTCGATACCCATCCCTAGTCAACCCTCTAGGCTGACTGATAACAAGTGGACATTGGCGCCAATCACCTGAAATGGCTGAACATCACTTCCTTCTCAATAGGAAAATAAGAAATCGAGCCAAAATTCAAAATTACAGGAGAAACGCCTTGGTGTCAACTGTGCCCCATTCTCCCATAGGTACCTACTCGGAAGATGTCGACAAGAGGATGTGTCCAATAAAGTACCTACCTATAAATAAAAGTGCCTACACAACTGCTATGCAGATATTTTCACTGATTATTATTTAATATATCACAGGTCATTGTTTCGTCAGGCAGTTCTAGGGAGGCGGCGGCATCCCACCCGCCAAGAAAAACGAAAACCTTCATACCTACTCAGCGACCAAGACACTGAAGAAGAAATGCTTTAATGTATAATTCAAGTTTTACACGACGCACAGTTATAATAGTATTACTACTATTACGACAAGGGATATTGTTGATTTCAAGTCGATGTGATACAGACACCTTTGCTCAGACTAGATTAAGTGGCTCTGCCAATTTACACAAGCTCTTTCGAACTTTTTAACTGGCAGGCATTGGTATATTTTTGAGAATTTATTTAATTTGTCTCAATATTTTTCTTTTCTTAAATGCCAATAAAAATATTTATTCGTCTTCTTTTAAAAATTATATACTTTGGAATGGTCTATTCTCTGATAAAATACAGTGCTATTGTGTGAAGAAAAAGCTACTTAGAACCGTTACAGACTGCACAGAACATTTAAATTGAAATCAACACCTATGAAAAAGGCTATTAGATAATATGGCCGCGCTCTATAATGAATATGTTTATTTGAAAGAGTCATATGTGTTGATGTATTCAAGAAGGGTAGGTATGGATCGTGAACATAATTTTATTTGTATTGTTTCAAATACTAGGACAGCGCATATCTCCAACTATAATGTAGAAGGAGCGCTTACGTTACAGCGTTAAATGTTGTTTATAATAAAATATAAATATAAGTAAATTTGCAACCATTTCTAGTTTTAAAAAGGTCGTCGATCCGCAAATTTTCAGGCTAAATTTGGTTTAATAAACCATTGTTATTTTGGTTTTGTATTTTCAATAATATTAACCTTTGGAACCAAGCATGAAAACAAAATTTTAACCCCCCCCCCCCCCCCCCTCAAAATTTGATGTTTACGTTTCAAGATATTTTAAAGTAAGATTTTTTTATTTTAGCCTTGTTATAGTAGCCAGTTATAATAGCCTTTTAGCCAGTTATATTATTATTACTATTACGACAAGGGATATTATCCGTCTGCAGAAGTGCGCGAGCGGTTAAAAGAAAACATACATTTACAAAGCTGATCTGTGACAAACTGATACCTACCCACCGTTACATCGATTTCTACAGTTGGTTTCCCCAACGGGTACTGCAGGGCTCTCCATCCGATAGCCCTCGATAGCGCTAACGTAGGGGAAGGTGGGGTAAAATGACGAAGCTAAGCCTCCGCGATTTTTCCTGGCCTCAATAAATTGATTAAAGAGCTGAAATTTGTATGAGAACTTCTTCCATTCCTTACTAGAATATTCTAATTTTTTCAGTCGCCCAATTCCAAATTCAAGGGGTGCTTCGAACCTCGCTGTTGGATGTGCATATAGAAACCTGTTCCTTCCCCCCCAAGCCTCGAAATCTCTTTCAACGCTGTTTGGCGGGCAGCTTTCCTCCCCAAGGCGGTTATACGTGAAAGATTTTACAAGGCCAAGATACTAGAAAGGCTTTTGAAAAGAAACCCAAAAATCCCCCTGCCTATTTACAGGATGATCATTTGGCACTCAAAGACAGGCACCTAATTCATTTGCGGCACAAATAGACATAATAATTATACAGGGTAAATAGAAAAATTTTTTTTGCGTAAAACTACATCGAAAATGGAGTAAAATGCCGCCAACCCCATATTTTTGTCTCAATCCGTTCTCGAGATATGATTTTTTAAAGGGTTTTTCAGGAAAACCGTGTTTTTTTCCTTTTAAACTCAAATTTCTCCGCTTTACCTCATTTAATTTTACTTTTTGACCTCATTTTCGGAATCAGCGTTAAATTTTCCATACGCATGGTGTACTTCAAGTCTTTAAAAGTACCATCTAGAGACCACAACAACAGCTCAAACATTGGACGAATTTGAAAAAATAAAATTTCTGCAATTTTAAAAACGTTACCTACTATTCTGAAAAAAATCCTGGAAACTGGCCAATCTCTTGAATTTAATAAGCTTTCCAATGGTATGGTCAACTTTGCGATTATCTTGTTTCTTTGATGAAAAATTCAAGTTTAAATGCAAGAAAACGTTAGGCACCTAAAAAGGGGAATTTGATCAGAGGGTAGAAAAAATGTAAAACAATGTTTTTAATTGAAAAAATTGAGTCAATAATGCCAATTTACAATTCGAAATCAGGTTTTTCGGTAATTAGGAAAGCCCGTTTCCCCTGTAACCCGTCGGCCAGGATATCTAGCACGATACTGCTGCTTTGCAGCAAGCGCATTTCTATCGCACAACCCGTTCACGAAATGTATGTCGGCGTACTCGCGGTTAGTGAACCGTGCAATTTTTAACATCAAACTGCATTTCCCATCACGTTGTTGTTTAAACAGGCGGATACAAGAACTCATTTAGATACACTGTAATGCGTTGATTTTGAACCTTAGAACTAATTTACTGTTCAGAGTCACTACTCCCCCTGATGACAAACAACATAGAATCTCCTAACGTTTTCTTGCAATTAAACTAATTAAATTGGCAATATGGACTCAATTTTTTCAATTAAAAACATTAAAAACTTTTTTTACATTTTTTCTACCCTCTGATCAAATTCCCCCTTTTGAGGTGCCTAATGTTTTCTTGCATTTAAACTTGAAATTTTCATCAAAGAAACAAGATAATCGCAAGGTTGACAATACCATTGGAAAGCTCATTAAATGAAGAAGTTTTCAAAAGATTTGCCAGATTCCAGGATTTTTTCGGAGGAGTAGTAACGTTTTTAAAATTTCAGAAATTTTATTTTTTCAAATTTGTCCAATGTTTGAGCTAGATTGTACTTTTCAAGACTTGAAGTACACCATGCGTATGGAAAATTTAACGTTAATTCCGAAAATGAGGTCAAAAAGTAAAATTAAATGAGGTAAAGCGGAGAAATTTGAGTTTAAAAGGAAAAAAACACGGTTTTCCTGAAAAAACCTAACAAACATAATCTCGAGAACGGATTGAGATAAAAAAACGCTGCAAATCCCTGCACAACGGTTTATTATTTTGTACAGAAATTCTGTTACAGATCACAGCTCTCTGTATAGATAACCCTTCATATAATATCCTACTATTCTATACATATTATGTAGATCGCAGACCCTCCGTAGATTAATACCTAACCCCGTACTCGTTACTAGGTACCTACCTAAATCACGAGTTAAATGTTACTAAAATAATTCTGTCGATGACAAAAAGTAACTAAAACGGCAAAAAGAAACGCAATAATGAAGTTCTAAAGAAAAATTGTTGATGTAGAGTGAAATAGATGCCCCTTCTGCGTAGATCACTGTTTTCTGTGGTCAATACCTACCCTCGTGGTCAAGTATAATGAGCCGTTGTGTAATAACTTGCCCATCAATAATACTTCAACGGTTGGTCAAGTTGCAAAAGTACCGATCAACAAAATCCAGCCCCTTCTCAGTAGATGAACCGTTGTGTAATAATTTGCCGTTGTGTAATAATTTGCCGTTGTGTAATAATTTGCCATTGTGTATTAATTTACCCATCAATAATACTTCAACGTTTGTTCAAGTTTCACAAGTACCTACCAACAAAATCCAATAGTCCATCACTTATCAAATGAAATAATATCGCAGAACAACCAACTCGACTTCATACAGCCATCCTTGATTATAATCATGTGCTCCCTAGTGATGATATCCCGGCCGGATTTATACCGTTTGATTCACGATCGTGTTGACGAAGCTTTTTGGTGCACACGAACGGCTGGACGAACAATGCTCCGGGTGGTCTCAAAAAATGGTTTAGCTCAAGACAAATTTAATAACGTAAAAAAACCATACCTACCCTTCTATCAAAAGTTTTCGAGATACGGCGTTCTGAAAATGTCAACCCCTATTTTGAACCCCTTCGAGGTGACTGACAGTAACGTCGAGCTTCGAGGACCAACTAGGCCTTGAACGGAACCTATAACCCGAATTTCATCAATTTCGTTTCATAGTAACTAAGAAAAGTGGCCAGTACGGCGTACGGCGGACAGACAGAAATATTTTTATTGCATTTTCGGATTCTACGTACCTTGAAACGTAAACCATCAAATTTTGAGGGGGGGTTAGAAATTTTTTTTTTTAATGCTCGATTCCAATGGTTCATTATTGAAAATAATAAACCAAAAATTTAAAAAATCTACCCGGTGAAAGTGTAATGATATTTTTGTGATGTACATTAGTTCAATCTCCTTAATCTCAAGTACAAACCTAGTTTTTTATTGGTGAAGTATACAGGTATGGGAATATGCCGAATTTCTCTCTTCATGGGCTCAGAAAGGGTTTGAGTTTCGGGGGCAGATAGGACTTGGGCTTGGGTTCTAGAAAGGGCATGTACGAAATATGACTCCAGTCCGACAATTAGGGCGCGGTGGAGGGAAAAAATGCCGTAACTGGCCACTAAGCGATGAGCATAAGAAGACGTCAACTCGACACATATTAATCAATATTAATATTAACACATATTAATTAATACAAAACACAAGCTTTAGCAGTGGTAGAATCTTGAATGAAGGTGGTACAAAACCAAATCACAACACACAACCATTGATTGAGTTGATAGGTAGGAACGAAATTTTCCGTTTCATTTGACCTGCCATAGTATTTTCCTGTTCATCTTCGTACCATTTCCAAAATAATCATGAAAATGCACAGTTTGGAACTGCTTGTGCCACCAAAGTCGGATCTCCTGACTTGGATTCTCCAGTTTCACCTCCACATCCTACCATTTGCTATGGCTTAAACCTAGGAGAAAGTGCGTATCTCATCAGTTTGCAACAAGATAATAAATTAATAGCTATTTAGTTTTTAAAAAATGCACCTACCCCTGCGTTGCTATAAGTAGTTTTGCTACCTAAAATGTTTCATAATTACCTGTATGTTTAATGATGATTACCCTCGACTTTGTAGTTATTTAAAGAAATATTACTTACAATAAATCAAAATAACAAAGTCGCACGTACCTTTAGTAGTGTGTACAATCCGAGAATGAAGGTAGAATCCAGTTCGTAGCACTAACCGCATACACAACCAGTGATCAACGCGGGCCAATCAGTGCACACACGTTATTCATCGGATTGCCCATACCACTTCGCGGTCAATCGGCGGATCATTCCGAGGCGATTCGAGAAAAAACACAAAAACACAATAATCTAGTCCAGGAATTATTGTTTAAAGATGAATTTTGACGAAAAACTACCACAAACCTACCATCCGTCGCGGGTGATCGAGGGACTGACTAATAGAGAGGGGCGGCAAGGTGGGGAAGGTGAAGGGGAGGGGAGAGTAGGCACTTAGGTACTTGTAACTTTAATTATTTTTCCCTTCATTTTACCCGACTTATTGTCCTTACCTGTTTTTACCCTTTTACAAAAAAATCCACGAAATGATTGAAGTTACCAATCTACGTGGCACTGAGTCTGCCCGCCAGAGCTTAAACTCTCCAGATGTAGGTTAATACTTGGAATTTTCCATCCATTTTATTGGAATTGGTCATTAATGCGATCTTGAATTTCAATAAACCACCAATAGTTGTATAGTTGGTGTTTTAATCGTTCCAAGTAACTAAATCATGTTGTGAACTGATGCCCTCGTGGCACAACCAGTGCCACATAGATTAGTAACTTGTATATATTATTTTTTCGATTGTTTGAAGCAGTTAGTGTTTCGTAAAGCTTCTTTTATGATATTTAGTTTGCGAATGGCGAGGAACTGGATGAAAATAAAGCAACAAAGTAACGGGCTCGAGACGCCATTTCCGAAAGATAACAGATATCGGATGGCCCTTTATTCGATCAATATTCACAATCGATTATAATCTTGAATCCCACAACATCCCCCCTTCTTCCTTTTTTTTAAATATATTTTATTTAGATGATCATTGAGAATAGAATATGTTTTTTTTTCTTTTTTAAGTGCAATAACAAGTGCAATAAGTTTGTACATATGACAACTACTGCGTTTGTACACATCATGTACATGACGAATACTATGGTAAATATCCCTATACCACCATACATACATTTTCGTATTTAAATTGCGTCTATCTCAAAACACTGATCTATCCCATGGCATTACTTATAATATCAACCTAGCTATTCAGGTAGGTGCCTTTACATGCATTTTAATTATGTTATTATTTTACCTTTTATCCTTATAAGAATACATAAATATATAAGAATAAATATATTATAAGAATACATGAATATATATACTTTTTTTTTTTTTTTTTTAGTGATGCTTTGCTTTTGGGCTTTCGCTGAACGTGAAACGCTTTGGCGCTCATATGGGTCGTCCTGATTTGGTGTTGGGCTGTGGAGGGACAGGTGCTCTTGGTGGATGGCTTACGATTGGTTGCCCGATCTTCGTGGGGTTACTAGGTCTCAGTCCCTTTGGAGTTTTGCCAACGCCTCCTTCGATAGATATCACACTTTGATGGCTGGGTGGGCTGGCTGGTGGGTGATGGCTGCTTCCAGCTGGGGCTGTCTCTTCTTGCTCGTCATTCGTTTCTTGTTGTTTAGGAGATCTTGGGTATTTTGCTGGTGATTTCTCGGCTGTTGCCGGGGCCTCAGGAGATGGTGTTCGCTGACGAATTGAGAGTCGGACTGTGGGCGAGTCCTCCTGTCCGTTGGAAGTGTCCTGGTGGTAGGGCCTGAGCCATGTTCTATTCCTGCGGAGTAGTCTGCCATTCAAATTGACGTTATATGAGGAGGCGTTATGTTTTTGTTCAATTTCTCCTAACGACCATCTCTCGTTTCTCGAGTGGGGCTTCACGAGGACTTCTTCGCCCACTTCCAACTCCGGAAGTTCTTTAGCGCCTCTGTCATGAAAGAGCTTTGCTTTCCTTCGCTTCAGTTCCAGCGATTCTGTGATACCCTCGGTTACCTCTGGTTGCAGGAGGTTCCTGTGGATTGGTAGAGTTGTGCGAGTGCGGCGTGCCATAAGTCTCTGGGCTGGACTAGCGTTCATGTTCTCCGTTGGGACATTTCTCCACTCGAGCAGAGCCGCCGAGAAATCCGTCCCATCCAGGTTGCACTTTTTCATCATCGTCTTGGCGACCTTGACGGCTGATTCCACTTTCCCATTTGCTTTGCTGTGCATTGGTGAAGATGTCGAATGTGCAAACTCCCATTTCCTGGAAAACTCGTTGAATTCATGTCCTACGAACTGGGGAGCATTGTCTGATACCAGAATAGTAGGGATTCCGTACCGGGCGAAATTTTCTTTGCAGAATGCAATGAGGGATGTGGCTGTGATATCGTTCAGTCTTTTCAACTCGAAGAAGTCTGAGAATGAGTCTACCATGATAACGTACTTGCTGTTTTTGAACTCGAATGTGTCTATTGCCACTCGCTCCCACGGGAGGTGCGGCAACCTGTGTGACTTCATGGGCGTTTTCTGCTGGTCAGACGCCAGCTCCTGGCAAACCCGACATGAGCGTATCTTTTCCTTGAGTTCCGAGCCCATGAATGGCCAGAACAGCGTTTCCCGCGCCCGCCGGATGGATGCGTTCATACCCAGGTGGCAGAGGTGAATTTTTCTTGCAAATTCGTCTCGCAGTGACCTGGGTATGATGATCTGACTGCCTTTGAAAAGAATTCCGTCCTGTATAGAGAGTTCATCTTTGTGTTCCCAATATGGATGAAGTGTGAATGCGAGCTTCTCTTTACGGTCTGGCCATCCATTCTTGATGGTTGACGCCAGCATGCATAGGGTTTCGTCGAGTGCAGTCTGATCTCTGATTTTGTGTAGGCTCGTTTGCATAACGTTGACATTGTCTGCTGGCCTGATTGCTTCTAGCTCCCTGTAAATGGAGTCCTCGAGGTGCAGCACTTCCTCCAAATTTGACGGACTTCCACCTTCCAGGTGTAAGCGTGACAGAGTATCTGCTAGATACATGTGCTTCCCTCTGGTGTATTTCACTTTCACGTCGTAGCACTGCAGCCTCAACATCATGCGTTGCAGCCGAACTGGGGCCTTCAGTAGCGATTTTTCGAAGATGACTTCTAAGGGCTTATGGTCAGTCTGTGCAGTTATCTTTTTCCCTCCGATTAAGAAGTTTGAAAATCGCTCGCAGGCAAACAGTATCGCCAGGCACTCCCTCTCTATGTTGGCCCATTTACGCTCGCTGTTGCTAAGGCTTCGTGAGGCAAAAGCTATGGGGTGGCCGTCCTGCATGAGGGTGCAGCCCAGTCCGTGTGATGAACTGTCAGCCTGCAGTACGACCTCTTTTAGTGGATCAAAGTATGATAGGATTGGTGCAGAGATTATCAGTTTCTTGACTGTATCCACTGCCAGTCTCTCTTCTGACCCAAACTTCCATTCGACATTTTTACGAACCAGCTGTCAAAGGGGCTCAGTGGTTTCCGCTAGGTTTGGCACGAACTTTGCAAGGTATGTCGCCAGACCTAGAAAGCTTTTTACCTCTTGCACATTTTCAGGGTAGCGCATCTGCTCAATACTGCGAACCTTGTTGGGATCTGGTCGGATGCCTTTGTTTGTAATCAAGTGACCCATGTAGCAGACCTCCTTCATTTTTAGCCTCATTTTCTGTTTGTTGAATCTAATGTTCGCTCGCCTGGCCTGCTGAAGAAGTTGTCTGAGAGCGCGATCGTGTGTAATTGTGGCCTCCTCGTCGGTGTCTCCAACTCCCAATACAAGTATGTCGTCTTGCACAATGACGACGTTCTTTACTGCACCAAAGATCTCGTGCAGGCGCCGTTGATATTCATCTCCAGAAACTTTCAAGCCAAATGGGAGCCGCAACCACCTGAATCTGCCAAACGGCGACCAAAATGTTGTCAGCTTCGAGCTATCTTCATCAAGGACAACGTTCCAGAAGCCGTCCTTGGTGTCCAACAGGCTGAAAAAACGGGCTCTGGTAAGCTCGGGTGTGATATCTTCAAAGGTAGGAGTCTCGAACTCGCTTCTTCTGAGGGCCTTGTTGAGGTGAAAGGGATCTATGCAAAGGCGCAACTTCTTTGGTGTTTTGACAATAACCAAGTTGCTCGTCCACTCAGTGGGACCCGTTTCTTTAGCTATAATTCCTTTTTCTAGGAGCTCATCTAGCTTAACCTTCAGCTCTGCTCGAAGGGGCACGGGCACTCTTCGAGGTGATTGCTTCACTGGGCTATATGCAGGATCAACATGCAGCTTGCATGTACCGTTGAGGCGCCCTACACCAGCAAACACATCCTGGAACTCCTCAATGATAGTCTGAGAGCTGCTTTTATCCTCGATTGTATTCAAAGCCCTCAGCTGGACTAAATCAACCCTTTCGCAGGTTGTGGCTGAAAGTATCGGAAGGGGCTCTGTGTCTGGGGCCCCCTCAATCACCTGGAACCTTAGTGGAATGCCCTCATTATCCTTTCGCGCAGTGAGGGTAATTTGCCCTATCGGTCTGATCAAACCCCCCCCCCCCCCCCCCCGAAGACTCGAATGGCGGTTGAGGTGTTCTCCAGCTTAGGCTTGTAGCCCAGAACTTTTGACAAGGTGTGCTGTTGTATGACGTTGATGGTCGCGCCAGTGTCCAGCTGACATTCGACCTCTTTTGTCTGATCATGGATGACAAATGCAATTTTTGATGACCAAATCCTGTTCTTTCGGCGCTCCCCCATACTGTCGACATGCTCTATCAGAAATGCTTCCTCGCAGTCATACTCGTGCTCTACCACTCCCTCGTCATCTGACTCATCCAGAGCCTGGACGTTCTGCTGGGTACGTCTGCGATGTCTGGACCCTTGTTTTTTGTCTGTTGACGACGCGCAGACGGCCGGGAAGTGGTTGAACTTCCTGCACTTAGGGCATTGTTTCCCGAACGCAGGGCACGACTGCCTCCCGAACTTGTGTGTGGTACCGCAGTACTTACATGGGGATCTTCCGGTAGTTTCGCTCCTTCTGGGCAGCTGCTTCCCAAACGCCTTGTTGACGATAGCGGTCTCTGTTCTAATTTTCATCGCATTAACTTGAGTATCAGCCAGCTCGTTAGCATGACACTTGTCTATTGCTGTCAAGAGGCTTAGCTCCGAGTCGCTAAGCAATAATTTTTTCGTATGCTCACTCCGAATCCCAATAACAAGGCGGTCGCGTAACATCTCATCTTCGAGTGCCTTGTATCCACATGTCGAAACAAGCTTGCGAAGGCGACTAACATAGGTATCAATTGACTCGCCGTCTTCCTGTGAGGCTGTGCCAAAAATGAATCGCTCATAGATTACGTTCAGCTTCCTCTTAAAACATGCGTCAAGCTCGCGCACAATAGTTTTAACTGACTTGAGCTTCTCCTCAGAGAGCTTCAAGTTCATCAAAATCAGGCGTGCCTCACGTCCAAGGCAAACCTTGAATGTTGCTACTTGCTTGGCCTCACCCTTTTCTGCAAGATCTGATGCTACAACGAAGTCTTCCCACTCCGCCTTGAAGAATTCCCAGTTCGCCTCCTGATCCCCATTCAACTCCAATTTCGCAGGCAACGGAATATTGGCTAAAGCCATGGCACCAGTATTGATTGACACACACACGAACACTGAATGATGAATTGCACCACCGCGACAACTACAATGGGCGATGACGAACGTGTTAGTTCGACACACATGTTTCATAAAGCTTCTTTTATGATATTTAGTTTGCGAATGGCGAGGAACTGGATGAAAATAAAGCAACAAAGTAACGGGCTCGAGACGCCATTTCCGAAAGATAACAGATATCGGATGGCCCTTTATTCGATCAATATTCACAATCGATTATAATCTCGAATCCCGCAACAGTTAGGAAAAGAAAAACACAATGAAAATTCAGGTAAAAAAATAAAGGAATAAATAAATAAATAAATAAAAATCGAGTGAATACCTACCTACCCCACCACGCCCAGCCACATCATCTTCCCCACGCTGCCACCCCTCATTATATCACTATTAGTCAGTCTGGCCCGATCACCCGCGACGGATGGTAGGTAAGTGGTAATTTTTATTCCAAATTCATCATAGAAGAATAATTCCTGGACTAAATTTTACTGTGTTATTGTGAGTTTTCTCCTCGAATCGCTTCGGTATCCGCCGATTTAATCGGGAGAAGTGATATGGGCAATTCGAAAACCAACGTGGGTGCATTGTCGGCCCGCGCCGATGATGATTGTGTTCAGTGCTGCGATTTGGATTCCACCACCTTCATTCTCCGACCGTCCAATACTAAGGGTACCGTAAAATTATGTTATTTAGGTTTATTCTAAGTAATATTTTCTTTATAATTTATCATGTCGAGGATAGTAATTATGAATTTAGGTACCTATCTACCTACTTGGAAGTTTCGACCTATTTGATTTGAATTTCCAAAAACCATCTATAAGAGTTTTTAGTGTTCTCATCGTTCCGAGTACCTGTGTAAATCAGGAGAATCGTCGCTCTGGTGGCACAGCCCATGCCACGTAGACATACCTACCTACCTTACCTACACATTTCTTCAACTGTTTTGAGCAGTTCCGAACCGAAAAATACAATGAGTATTCAGATAAATGAAAGGAGAAAATAGTAAGTAAATATACCTACCAAGGCCCACCCTGCTGATACATTCTGAAGTCAGTCCGTTGATCACCCGCTACTGGTTGGTATGCGGTCGTCAAAATGCGTCTTTATTCCTGGATTACATCATATTATATAAATTATTTTTGGTGTCCTTTCTCCTGGAATCGTCTCGGTATTATCCGCCGAATAACCGCGAGAAGTGATATGGACACTCCGATACCTCACGTGAGTGCAGGTATTGACCAGTGTTTTTGATTATTAGTGATGCGATTTGGGTTCTACCACCTTCATTCACGGATCATCCGCTACTAAAGGTAAGTACAACTCTGTTATTTCCCTTGATTTAAGTAATATTTCCCTATAACTATAAACGCGAGTGTAACAAAATCACAAATTCAGGTATCTACTTGGGAGGTTCTACATATTTGATTGAACTTCGTGGTTAACACGATCTTGAATTTCCAAAAACTACTGATATGCGGTTGGCGGCATTTTACTCCATTTTGGTTTATTATTCTGTGAATAATACACCTATGTATTCGCTCAGCAAAAAATTTTTATAACACCCCCTCAAACTTTTTTCTTTTCCGTTTCAAGGTGCGTAGATTCAAAAAATGCAATGTCCGTCCGCCGTACGCCGTACGCCGTATCACGTCTACAGAGTTCATTTTCGGTCTAAAAAAATCGTTCTTTCTCACACATGCTCCATTTGGGCCCTAGTTGTGTCCCGAAACTTTTCAGCCCGATCGGAATATACCCAGGGGTATTATGAGTGAAAATGTGTAAAAAATAGGTAATTTTTGCGTTTTAGTAACATGTTAGTAACATGAGCTTCTGAGATATCATTTTCCATGTTTTCGGTTCGTAACTTATCCAGACAATTAAAGAAATGTCTAGGTAAGGTAGGTAGGTATGTCTACGTGGCATGGGCTGTGCCACCAGAGCATCGATTCTCCTGATTCAGACAGGTACTTGGAACGATGAGAACACCGTATAGGTCCCTTATCAGTACTTTTTGGAAATTCAAGATCGTGTTAATCACGAAGTTCAATCAAATAGGTAGAAACTGCCAAGCAGATACCTAAATTCGTGATTTTACTACACTCACGTTTATAGTTATAAGGAAATATTACTTACAATCAAGGGAAGTAACAAATTTGTACTTACCTTTAGTAGCGGATGATCCGTGAATGAAGGTAGTAGAACCCAAATCGCAGCACTAATAATCAAAACCACAATCACTGGTCAATACGGGCCAACCTGCACTCACGTGAGGTATCGGAGTGTCCATATCACTTTCTCGCGGTTATTCGGCGGATAATAGGTACCAAGGCGATTCCAGGAGAAAACACACCAAAATTTATAATCTAGTCCAGGAATTATTGTTTAAAGATCAATTTTGACGAAAAACTACCGCATACCAGAGATGGGCAGATTCGTATTCGTAAATTCGAATCCGAATTTGATTCACTGCACCTTAACGTGTCAATCCGAATACGAATGCATTCGTATTCTAAAGTGTGAATTCGAATAGATTCATATTTCCAAGTGTGAATCCGAATACGAAATTTGGATTCACACCTATGAATCCAAATCCGAATCTATTCGTATTCATACCTATGAATCCAAATCATTTCGGATTCACATCTATGAATACGAATCCATTTGGATTCACACTTGGATTCACTGAAAAATTCAATTCAAAAGGCCAATATAAGTAAATAAATGTCTGTCTGTACCTCGCTACAGGTCGAGTTTTGGGTGTTAGCGAATTTTCAGATGTAAGTATATTTATTGGCGTCAAACTAAGTAATTGACCCGAATTTCCTATTATTTGGAGCACCAAGTCGAATGCGACTGGTCCCAGGTTTTAGGAGTCCACAAATAGTTAAAAATCATGATTTTATGGTCATGGTTTTATGGATAAACGCTAAAAATATCTGCTAATTTTTTTTAACAAATTTGTATTATGAACAAGTTTATCAACCTTTCAACCAAGTAAGCGTTTTTATGATAATACTAGCGAGTTTACTAACCAAATGTTTCACGAAAAACAGAAAAATTTCACGGAAAAAAAAAAAAATCACAACATTTTAGTTGTCAAGGGGCGGAGAGATGCTGTTATACAGTGTGTGTTCACTTAATCAAGGGCCGACTGTGATTTCATAAGATTCTCACTGGATAATCGTGGTGACGTTGATGACGAACTGCCAGTACCTAACCCTTTTGGGGAAGCTCGTGAGTCTGTCTGTCTGTGCGACAGAAATTGTGGCGAAACTATTCAACCGAGAAACTTGAAATTTGGCACACACGTACAACTCAATCACTCGAACCCACAGATATTGCCAACTCAAAATAATTAATTACCTCATGCAGCTATTGCAAGCTCTTTCTTATCCCAAATTTAAAAAAGTATGGTGGCCTTGTGTCAGTGATCGAGTTGAAGAGTTGTTAACCCATTTCAAGTGTCTTATATACTATTACCGTATAAATCCTCACTCCTGTTCATGTGGTGTTTCAGTGTGATGTTGCTGTGTGATGTTGACACTATTGTGTATGTGAGAATCTTATGAAATCACAGTCGGCCCTTGATTAAATGAACACACACTGTATAACAGCATCTCTCCGCCCCTTGACAACTAAAATGTTGTGATTTTTTTTTTTTTTTCGTGAAATTTTTCTGTTTTTCGTGAAACATTTGGTTAGTAAACTCGCTAGTATTATCATAAAAACGCTTACTTGGTTGAAAGGTTGATAAACTTGTTCATAATACAAATTTGTTAAAAAAAATTAGCAGATATTTTTAGCGTTTATCCATAAAACCATGACCATAAAATCATGATTTTTAACTATTTGTGGACTCCTAAAACCTGGGACCAGTCGCATTCGACTTGGGGCTCCAAATAATAGGAAATTCGGGTCAATTACTTAGTTTGACGCCAATAAATATACATCTGAAAATTCGCTAACACCCAAAACTCGACCTGTAGCGAGGTACAGACAGACATTTATTTACTTATATTGGTTGAATTTTTCAGTGAATCCAAGTGTGAATCCAAATGGATTCGTATTCATAGATGTGAATCCGAAATGATTTGGATTCATAGGTATGAATACGAATAGATTCGGATTTGGATTCATAGGTGTGAATCCAAATTTCGTTTCGGATTCACACTTGGAAATATGAATCTATTCGAATTCACACTTTAGAATACGAATGCATTCGTATTCGGATTGACACGTTAAGGTGCTGTGAATCAAATTCGGATTCGAATTTACGAATACGAATCTGCCCATCTCTGCCGCATACCAACCAATAGCTGGCGATCTAGGGACTGACTTCAGAAAGTATCAGAGCGACGATTCTCCTGATTCACACAGGTACTCGGAACGATGAGAACACCGTCTAGATCCCTTATCAGTAGTTTTTGGAAATTCACGATCGTGTTAACCACGAAATTCAATCAAATATGTAGAAACTCCCAAGTAGATACCTAAATTCGTGATTTTACTACTCTCCTGTTCATAGTTACAGGGAAATACGACTTAAAATAAAGGGAAATAACAGAGTTGTACTCACCTTTAGTAGCGGATGATCCGTGAATGAAGGTGGTAGAACCCAAATCGCATCATTAATAATCAAATCACTGATCATTGATCAATACGGGCCAACCTGGGGGCCTATTCACTAAAATAGATAGTGGAAAGAGATTATCTATTTTGAAAATCTCACGCGAGAGATAGTCTCCCCTGGGAGGCAGTCTCTTCCAATGTCTCCCGGGTTCGTCTATTTTACTGAATAGCTCCAGAGACCTTGAGAAAGAGATATGGATCCTAATACACGAAAATGCCATAGTATCCATGAAGTGCGAGATGTTTGTGCCCCCAGGAGTTCAATTCCTTAAAAATGACCGCATTTCTTAGTAATAAGTACCTATTCAATGGGTGGGTACCTACCTACCTTAATCCATACTTGGACGTTTTTACTCACGAATCGGATAAAAGTTTAAATGAAATTGAAAAAAAGTCTCAATTATAAACAGAAAAAGTCGAATTAGGGGGCTTAATGCTTGTATTATATCTACACCTAATGAACGGCCACTCTTAGGAAGGTAGGTACCTACCTCAACCCGTACTTGGACGTTTTTACTCATGACTCAATAATTATGTATATATTTTTAATTAAAATTGAAATGAAAAATTTAATCTTTATGAAATGAAAAACTTTAACTTTACTTGTCGCAATGACGCCATTCGCTCATTATTGGAAATTTGATACTGTATTCGTTGGGTACCTAGATACAGACCTCGTTCACATTGCGGTTCCATTATAGAAATGATACTGTGAAGATCTCTTATAAAACATCTTGAAGAGCGTTAGTGTTGAATTACCCAGACGCAGATTTAATCCTGTACTAAAGCGTAGTATTCGTTAGATAAATCTTATCTACACTTTATTCCGAGTTCGTACATATATATCGGAGTGTCCATATATATCTTCTCGCGGTTATTCGGCGGATAATACTGAGGCAATTCCAGGAGAAAACACACCAAAATTTATAATCTAGTCCAGGAATTATTGTTTAAAGATGAATTTTGACGAAAAACTACCGCATACCAACCAGTTGCGAGCGATCTAGGCTTCAGAAAGTATCAGCATGGTGGGCCTTGGTAGGTTTTTACTTCATATTTTCCCCTTTCATTTATCTGAATTCTCAATTTATTTTTCGGTTCGTAACTTATCCAGACAATTATTAGAGAAATGTCTAGGTAAGGTAGGTAGGTATGTCTACGTGGCATGGGCTGTGCCACCAGAGCATCGATTCTCCTGATTCACACAGGTACTCCGAACGATGAGAACACCGTCTAGATCCCTTATCAGTAGTTTTTGGAAATTCAAGATCGTGTTAACCACGAAGTTCAATCAAATATGTAGAACCTCCCTAGTAGATAGGTACCTAAATTCGTGATTTTACTACTCTCCTGTTCATAGTTACAGGGAAATATGACTTAAAATAAAGGGAAATAGCAGAGTTGCACTTACCTTTAGTAGCGGATGATCCGTGAATGAAGGTGGTAGATTCCAAATCGCATCACTAATAATCAAAAACACTGATCAATACGGGCCAACCTGCACCCACGTAAGGTATCGGAGTGTCCATATCACTTCTCGTGGTTATTCGGCGGATAATACTGGGGCAATTCCAGGAGAAAACACACCAAAATTTATAATCTAGTCCAGGAATTATTGTTTAAAGATGAATTTTGACGAAAAACTACCGCATACCAACCAGTTGCGAGCGATCTAGGGACTGACTTCAGAAAGTATCAGCAGAGTGGGCCTTGGTAGGTTTTTACTTCATATTATCCCCTTTCATTTATCTGAATACTCATTGTATTTTTCGGTTCGGAACTGCTCAAAACAGTTGAAGAAATGTGTAGGTAAGGTAGGTAGGAATGTCTACGTGGCATGGGCTGTGCCACCAGAGCATCGATTCTCCTGATTCAGACAGGTACTCCGAACGATGAGAACACCGTATAGGTCCCTTATCAGTAGTTTTTGGAAATTCAAGATCGTGTTAACCACGAAGTTCAATCAAATATGTAGAACCTCCCAAGTAGATACCTGAATTCGTGATTTTGTTACACTCGCGTTTATAGTTATAGGGAAATATTACTTAAATCAAGGGAAATAACAGAGTTGTACTTACCTTTAGTAGCGGATGATCCGTGAATGAAGATGGTAGAACCCAAATCGCATCACTAATAATCAAAAACACTGGTCAATACGGGCCAACCTGCACTCACGTGAGGTATCGGAGTGTCCATATCACTTCTCGCGGTTATTCGGCGGATAATACCGAGACGATTCCAGGAGAAAGGACACCAAAAATAATTTATATATGATGTAATCCAGGAATAAAGACGCATTTTGACGACCGCATACCAACCAGTAGCGGGTGATCAACGGACTGACTTCAGAATGTATCAGCAGGGTGGGCCTTGGTAGGTATATTTACTTAATATTTTCTCCTTTCATTTATCCTTCCATTTTGGTTTATTATTCTCTGAATAATACACCTATGTAATCGCTCAGCAAAAATTTTTATAACCCCCCCCCCTCAAACTTTTTTCTTTTCCGTTTCAAGGTGCGTAGATTCAAAAAATGCAATGTCCGTCCGCCGTCCGCCGTATCACGTGTACAGGCTTCATTTTCGGTCTAAAAAAGTCGTTCTTTCGCACACATGCTCCATTTGGGCCCTAGTTGTGTCCCGAAACTTTTCAGCCCGATCGGAATATTCCCAGGGGTGTTGTGAGTGAAAATGTGTGTAAAAATAGGTACTTTTTGCGTTTTAGCAACATGTTGGTAACATGAGCTTTTGAGGTATCGTTTTCCATGTTTTTGGGGACGAGAAGATCGAATATGAGGTCGATTTTGGCCAAGGAGTGGAAAAATGAGGTTGTACCAGATGTTCAGCTCCCAAAATTGATTTTGTATGAGTCAAAAACCTGCGAAATCGTCTAAAATCACCATCAGTTTGTAGAATAACACTAGAAAAAGTGTCAACACGTGGATCAAGACGATTAAATGGCACTACCAATGATCAAAGTTAATTTGAAAAAAAAAAGATCGTACCTACCTACCTAATTTGTGTTTTGGGGGCCAAAATTGTTGGAAACCATCAGAAATAGCTATTTCAATTATTTCACATGAAACAAACAATAAATGTACAGCCAACATTTCTGTAGAATAATAAACCCCATGTGATAAGGACTTTGCAGCGTTTTTGCTGAGCGAATACATAGGTGTATTATTCACAGAATAATAAACCAGTATGCGGTTGGCGGCATTTTACTCCATTTTGGTTTATTATTCTGTGAATAATACACCTATGTATTCGCTCAGCAAAAAATTTTTATAACACCCCCTCAAACTTTTTTCTTTTCCGTTTCAAGGTGCGTAGATTCCAAAACTGCAATGTCCGTCCGCCGTCCGCCGTACGCCGTCCTCCGTACGCCGTATCACGTGTACAGGCTTCATTTTCGGTCTAAAACAGTCGTTCTTTCGCACACATGCTCCATTTGGGCCCTAGTTGTGCCCCGAAACTTTTCAGCCCGATCGGAATATACCCAGGGGTGTTATGAGTGAAAATGTGTGTAAAAATAGGTACTTTTTGCGTTTTAGCAATATGTTAGTAATATGAGCTTTTGAGGTATCTTTTTCCATGGTTTTGGGGACGAGAATACCGAATATGAAGTCAATTTTTACCAAAGACGCGGAAATTGGGGTTTTACCAAAGGTTCAGCTCCCAAAATTGGTTTTTTATGAGTCAAAAACCTGGAAAACTGTCTGAAATCACCATCAATGTGTATACTAACATTAGAAAAAGTGTAAATAGGTGAATCAAGACCATTAAATGGCACTACCAGTGATCAAAGATGATCTGAAAAAAAACAAACAAAACGTACCTATTCCATGTTTTGGGGGCCAAAATTGGTGGAATTCATCAGCAATAGCTATTTCAATCATTCAACATGAAAGAAACAATAAATTTAACAGCCAACAAGAATCTCTAGAACTCCAATAGAATAATAAACCCATGTGACAAGGACTTTGCAGCGTTTTTGATGTAGTTTTACGCAATTCTTTTTTTGCATCTACGAGCGGATCACCCTGTATAAGAGTGAACAGACTCACTGGTTGAATGCTCCCATCCAGTACAATTATACCTATGAGCACTTTCGTTCAGTCCCCGGTGTTACGACTCGCTCCCGATATAGTTTTCATGTAAATTACAGGTGCCAGGTTCCATAGTAAAGGAGTTGTCCCATACCAAGAGGAGAAACGAAATAATGTGGACAGGGTTCTGACCAGGGTGGCCTGCGGTCTGCACAGGGGTCACTCTAGCAGTCATTAAACTTACCAAACGTCTCTATAAATAACCGTGGTTTTCATCTAATTTCCTCCAGGTACTCAAGGGAAGTGAACGCCCTCGAGCGTTCCGTCCTTGTCTAGCCTACTTCCTCAGGGCCATCCAGACATCTCGAAACGTTTCGTACGAGGGTCAAGATGGACCCTCACAATTTCCTGGTGTCGCGGTTTGGTCAGTATCTCCTGCAAAGGGATTGTACCCTCCTTCATTGTATTATGTAGTTTCTTTGGGGTCTAGTTGTACAGAACATGGAGCACTAGTGTTGTATTTCCATTCCCTACGTGTACAAATAATTTGGGTGTCAAAGAAAAACGGAGTTATTGAAAAAATAGTCTATTTCCATTAATACACGCACACAAAAAACGCAAAAAAAAACACTGTTGTACCGGTTTCGGTGATAAAACCATCGTCAGTAACAAACAATAACTCAAAGAAAATCCGATTTATTGAAATGTTGTCTATTTCCATTTCTGCTAATTCTCGAAAAACGCGAAAAATACTGTTCTACCGGTTTTGGTGATCAAACCATCGTCAGTAATAAACAATAACTGTAGGCACATTGGAGAGGTGACCTTATAAATAGTCAAAAAGGTCACCTCTCCAATGTGCCTTCAGTTATTGTTCGTTACTGACGATGGTTTGATCACCGAAACCGGTATAACAGTGTTTTTCGCGTTTTTTCGTGCATTTGTGGAAGTATGCTACTTTTAGCGAATTTTCAAAGAAAATGAAGCTATTGCAATGGCTTCGAAATTTAAATAATATAAATTTTTGGAAATTTTCTTCATAGAAATCCGTTTCAGACCATTCTAAAACGATTCCTGAAATTTAACACTTTTAGCGAATTTTCAAAGAAAATGAAGCTATTGCAATGGCTTCGAAATTTAAATAATATAAATTTTTGGAAATTTTCTTCATAGAAATCCGTTTCAGACCATTCTAAAACGATTCCTGAAATTTAACACTTTTTTATATGTATATATATATATATTTATTTATATATGTGTCACTCCAGACGATAACTCTCGATAGAATTGAGATAAACAGCTCAAATTTGCACAAAAAATCTATCTTGGCAATCGAAAGGCTAAGTTCGAAGATGGGCGAAATTGGCCTACTCTAAGGAGGGTTTTGGCGCATTTAAAGTGCGCAAAAATTACCCAAAAATCCCCAAAATGTTATTTTCCAACAAGTGACCCCTCATTTTAAAGGTTTTTGCACGCTGAACACGATGGTGGAATCGGATTTTAGATATCTTGATCCGTTCTCAAATTAGAGCATTTAAAGCGCGCAAAAATTACCTAACAATCCCCAAAATGTTATTTTCTAACAAGTGACCCCTCATTTTAAAGGTTTTTGCACGCTGAACACGATGGTGGAATCGGATTTTAGATATCTTGATCCGTTCTCAAATTAGAGCATTTAAAGTGCGCAAAAATTACCCAAAAATCCCCAAAATGTTATTTTCCAACAAGTGACCCCTCATTTTAAAGGTTTTTGCACGCTGAACACGATGGTGGAATCGGATTTTAGATATCTTGATCCGTTCTCAAATTAGAGCATTTAAAGTGCGCAAAAATTACCCAAAAATCCCCAAAATGTTATTTTCTAACAAGTGACCCCTCATTTTAAAGGTTTTTGCACGCTGAACACGATAGTGAAATCGGATTTTAGATATCTAAATCCGTTCTTAAATTAGAGCATTTAAAGTGCGCAAAAATTACCCAAAACTAGGATAATCTTTAAACTCTTACCCCCACCCCCTTAGAGTGGTCAGATTGAAAAATGTGAGAAGTATTAATTGAAGACGAGAGTTCGAAGCAAAAAAGGGGGAGGCAAACGATTAGTACAACTCCTTGAATTTACCCACAGCGATCAAATAAATAAGCACTTAGTACAATTACGTAATAAACAAACGGTAGAATCAGGATGGACAAAACGTACAAATTAAAATAAATACGAAGAGAATATACATAGAAAACCAAATTTTAGACCGAAGTTTTCCTTTATTCAAAACCATAGCCATTAATTCGAATATTTCTTTGAAAATTCGCTCATTAAGTCATGCTGCATGACTGATTTTTTTTCAATAACTCCGTTTTTCTTTGAAATGAGTTTTCACGGTTTCGTCGCGAGTGATTTAGTTCGTGTGGGTGTCAAACTTGTGAGATATCGATTATTTTTAACTGGATTTGGCAGCTACCTAATTGAAACATTTGTCAGCCTAAGCTTATTCATGTTCAAAAACATGGAATCACCGGAAAATTTCCAAGAAGAAAACTAAAAGCGCAGCTCCCCCCCCCCCCCCCCCGGCAAGAAAGACCGTTTTGACACAACGAGACGAATTATCGATTTCCTGTATTCAAAAACCACTACCCATTTTTCAGAAATCATAGTGAAGATATTCCCTTTAAATCCAGTGTTGTGTAACAGGGCTAACTTTAACTCCTCGTAAGTATAACACATCGAGAGATGTTATGATGAAGGTAAGTTCTGGTTGGATGCCCTTATGAGTTAGTCACGAAGAGAAAATTGCTTTAAAACCGAAAAAAATAGAGGAACAAAGTAATTGGCAAACCATAAGTAAAGTAATCAAAGGTTCTGCTACTTGGGAAGAACCGGAAGCAAAATGCCAACTACCAAGCAGAATGGAATCGTCAGTTCTTAAGAGTAGGTAGCAACTCATCTATAGTAATTTGTTTCATTGTGTAGCTGCTACTCTCGTGTTTGACAAGCGGTACACTGTAAACTTGTTTTCCCAATGGCGTTGAAAGTAGGCTAAGAACGCACGACCTACAGGTCTTGCAGGAGGTGTTGCACTGCGCCTGAGATGTCACACTTCATGAACTACTAACTGCTACAGCTGGTTTGCTACTACCTAACCTACATCCTTCCAGCTTAGAATGAGTTAAAATGGATAATAATAAAATGGGTAATATCATTGTAAAAAATTATTTTCATTCCTTAGAAAGGTAGTTCCACTAGACGTAGGGTGTTTTAGAAAGTTACAGATCGTCTCTGATGGGGCGCCTGTTAGACCTCATTTTCTCCTAATGATAGACGCAAGATTCGTTGGTTTATTATTTTCATTAATAAAGCTTTGGAATCGACCATGAAAAAAAAAAGAAAGTTAACCGCCCTCTCAAAACGTGATTGTTTACGTTTCAAGGGACGTATAATTCGAATATCGAATAGAAAAATTTCCGTCCGTCCACCGTACGTGGCTTTTTCCTTAGTTCCCATGAACCAAAATGCACGAAATTTGGTATATGGGTCCCGTTTGGGCTCTAGTTGCTCCTCGAAGCTCTAAAGGAACTCCAAGGGGTGAAAAATAGGGGTTGAAATGTCCATAGTATCCCTATCTCGGAAACTTGTATTTTGAGGTGTGTTTTCTCGTATTTTTTAATGGTTTTTTGATTTTTTCTGAACTGCTGAGACCATCCGCAGCATTCGACGATGTTTCCATAAAATTTACTATACAATTTGCCGTAAAGAGCAGGGTGTGTGCAAGCATCAATCTGTGTTGAGAGCGCGCATATCACTCGGCTAGCTGGGCGATATAGCGCAGTGGTCTACCTGACGAACTGATACACTAAAGTTCCGGAGATCGAAACCCTACCGGGGCTGAATATTTGTTCACTCCACATCAACAATTTCCCTTCAGAACTTATTTATTTGTGTTTATTTTTGCCATTTTAGCTACCTACTGCTTGTCATCGACAGAATTACTTTAGCAACATTCAACACATGATTTAGGTAGACACCTAGTAACGAGTATGGGGTTAGGTACTAAGCTACGAGGGTCTGCGATCTACATAATATGTATTGTATAAAATAGTATGTATACTATAATAGAAGGGTTATCTATACAGAGAGCTGTATCTGAGTAATGTAGCTGAGTAACGGAAGGGTATTCTGTACAAAATAATAAACCGTTGTGTAGGGATTTGCCGCGTTTTTCGTTTTTAAAGATAGAAAATTGAACTCACCAGAGATTTATTGCTTGATTCCCGTATTTTGACAAACCGCAAAACTTGAATATTCCCATTTATACAAAATGCACATTCCTGACCTACACATATGAAGAATTCACACCCCATTCAACTAGCGAAATTACTGGGCTCACAAGAACGTGGAGTCTTACTCAAATTTTCTACTTTTTGCTTCCTGTGTCTTTGAGCCTCACAAGCTTAACGCACGTGCCTACGTTTGTAGTTAGTAGTAGCGGCTTGTGAAATAAATCGAAAATCACAATAATGATGTGTAGTATAAATCGAAAATCACAATAATGATGTGTAGTATAAATCGAAAATCACAATAATGATGTGTAGTATGTTTTCAACCAATCACATTTGGAATTTGTCGTAAATTGAACAAAAATGTGATTACAAAATGTAAAATTTTATTAACGGTGAAGAAAATGAGGGCTTTTGTGTACAACGATTTTAGAAGAATTAAAATTTCTACCTGACTGAGAAAAACACTGAAACACGGATGAAAGAGACCTAAAAAAAACGAAAAAAGTCTTGAATCACATGAACGTATAGAATAGTTGGGTTGGTTCATTTTGATACAGGACCATATCTGCGATCCAACACACGTGTACCCTCAAAATTTCAGCTCTTGACGACTATTTTTCGCGTAGTTAGAAGCGTTACAAGGAAATGGGCAACATGTCATGTTCGCGCATGCGCAGACGAATGAAATTCTTATAGAACTAATAAAGAATTATTCTTGATCGACCTCCAAATCTGAGCTCATTTCAACGATATTTAAAATAATTACGGGCGTTTCAAGTATTTCACGTTTGCGCATGCGCAGACGTAACGATTTCCATGATTTTGAAACGGGAATATGTGCAATCCAACCCACGTGTACCCTCACAATTTCTGCTCTTTACGACTATTTTTCGCGTAGTTAGAAGCGTTACAAGGAAACGGGCAACATTACATGTTCGCGCATGCGCAGACGGAAGCAACCGTACGATTCCAATGAAATTCATGTGGAACCATCAGAGTTGGATCGACTGACAAAGTTTGAACTAATTTCTACGACATTTAGAGCAGTTATGAGCTTTTCAAGTATTTTGCGCATGTGCAGCCGAAAGTTACCGCACTTTTTCAATGATTTTGGTATAGGACCGTCTTTGACCCAACTTGCACATACTCTCCAAATTTCAGCCCATTTCGACTATTATTTTGGGTAGTTATGGGCGTTACAAGGAATTACCACAGACGGACAGACAGACACGGAACCAAAAATGTTCCTCGATGTCTGAAACGCAAAATGGTACTGGAAATTTTCATTTTGGAGGACATGAATTTTTTTTTACTCAATCACGAATCCAAGGCTTCCCTACCTTCGGTAGTGAGGAAGCAAAATTAACAAAATGTATGGTAGTCAAGCTCTAACAAGTTATACTTAGTAGCCATTAATTACACATCTACCACCGTTCGAATGTTGCTGGGCTGACGATAGGATTATTCCCGAAATCAGTCTCCAAATTTAGTTTTAAAAAAAGCTGGGGATTTATCCGTTTTATGCAGACAATCCCTGATTCGCTGCTCTTCCGCGCCATCAGTGAGCCATCCAGTAACTTGTTGGGTTGTTGGTGATTGCTGGTCCAAACATTTATATTACAGTTAGTTTCAATATATTCGCGACTTTAACTGACTGTATGAATATGAAAGAAGACACAAGAAATCAGTCCCGTGAGTTCTTCGCGCATAATTGAACCCCGTCGTTGAGGGGCTTAGGGGAACGGACCATACACTCAGCTCAATCCTCGCTTCCCCTTCTCACCGAGCCTGGATGAGACCCATTTGTCATATGTGTCGGTTTCAGGTTTTTTTATTTTTGTTTTTCCATTTCGGTAAAATGGGGAAGGGAAGGAACAGATATACGAGCAACTCCGCACGGTCAGTCAGTCATACAAACAATACAGAATCGTATCTCGTCAGCCCATCGCGGTGAACAAAAAAAAAACACAAAAAAAAGAAGTTTTTGTGCGCTGCTGTACTGGCGTGACAGAGAGAGAGAAAAAAAAGCCCTCAATAAAACAGCGCACTCGCGGGATTTCCCCCTTTCTTGAATTTTCAAAACGAGAAAAAAAAAATCAAAATTATTCCCTGACGTTGTTTTCTCGTTTCAAAGGGAGAAAAATGGGGTTGAGCTCGGTGTCCGTTGTTTCAAACCTAATGCGGTCCGTGACAGGTAGGTACCTGTGCATCTGAACGATTGAATAATGGTGGAGCTGAACAATTCGACAGCCGACCGGGAAACCGACGTTTGGTTTTAGTCAGTGTGTGCTGGAAGGTGTAACATTAATTTGTAGTATAAGTCTATGAGGGGAAGTTGGAGATTGGTAAATTAGGTGCACAGGTAGTGGAAAACGAGGTACTATGTAGGTATATTCGAGACTGCTCTCATATGAATATTCTCTCATATGAATATTTTTTCAAAATAAAAAAGTATCCTATGGCAGTTTCCTTCCTCAAAAGAAATGGAGGAAAGTCCGTGATGATTTTTGATACTAATTTGGCCTTCAAGGGACATAAATGTATCCATTCTTGTTAACAGATTAGGAAAACTTTTATATTTTCAAATTATTTGGAGGTTTTTTGAAGATTAATGTGCTTAAAATTATATACTTTGGATTGGTCTATTATCTGATAAAATTTGGTGTTACTGTGTCGGGAGGAAGCTACTTAGAACCGTTACAGACTGCACAAAACATTTAAATTGAAATCATCACCTATGAAAAAGCCTTTTAGATACCGTACCCGCCGGTATCCACCGAGGTGGTGGATGGTCTCAAATGCATTCAATAAAGATCAGACTATAACTTCCGTCTGCGCATGCGCAAACGAAAAATCCTTGTTGCGTTTGTCCGTTGCTAAATTAAGCCCCCTAATTCGACTTTTGGTTTATTATGTTCAATAATGAATCATTGGAATCGAGCATGAAAAGAAAAATTCTTACCCCCCCTCAAAATTTGATGGTTTACCTACGTTTCAAGGTATGTAGAATCCAAAACTGCAATAAAAATATTTCAGTCTGTCCGCCGTACGCCGTACTGGCCACTTTTCTTAGTTACCATGAAACAAAATTGATGAAATTCGGGTTATAGGTTCCGTTCGGGGTCTAGTTGGTCCTCGAAGCTCGACGTTACTGTCACTCATCTCTAAGGGGTGAAATCACCATCAATTTGTAGGATAGCACTAGGAAAATTTTCAACACGTAGATCAAGACGATTAAATGGCACTACCAATGATCAAAGATAATTTGAAAAAAAAGAAAAAAAAGAGCGTACCTAATTCAAGTTTTGGGGGCCAAAATTGGTGGAAACCACCGGAAATAGCTATTTCAATTATTTTACATGAAAGCAACAATAAATGAACAGCCAGCATTTCTGCAGGCGTGTCCAGTAGAATAATAAACCCATGTGACAAGGACTTTGCAGCGTTTTGCGTTTTAGCAACATGTTGGTAACATGAGCTTTTAAGGTATCGTTTTTCATGTTTTTGGTGACGAGAAGACCGAATATGAAGTCGATTTTGATCAAAGAGTAGACAATTGAGGTTCTATCAGATGTTCAGCTCCTGAAATTGATTTTTTATGAGTCAAAAACCTGGGAAATCGTCTGAAATCACCATCAGTTTGCAAAATAACACTGGAAAAAGTGTCAACATTTAGATCAAGACGATTAAATGGTATCAATGATCAGAGATAATTTATATTTAAAAAAAAAAAAAACGCTGCAAAGTCCTTGTCATATGGGTTTATTATTCTATTGGACATAAGGTACCTGCAGAAACGTTGGCTGTTTATTTATTGTTTCTTTCATATAAAATAATTTAAATAGCTATTTCTGGTGGTTTCCACCAATTTTGGCCCCCAAAACAGGAATTAGGTAGGTAGGCTCTTATCTTTGATTATCTTTATTTATCTTTGATCATTGATAGTACCATTTAATCGTCTTGATCCACCTCTTGATACTTTTTCTAGTGTTGTTCTACAAATTGATGATTGACCAAAAATGAAGCCGTTACACGTGATACGGCGGACGGACATTGCATTTTGGTTTATTATTCTGTGAATAATACACCTATGTAATCGCTCAGCAAAAAATTTTTATAACACCCCCTCAAAATTTTTTCTTTTCCGTTTCAAGGTACGTAGATTCCAAAAATGCAATGTCCGTCCGCCGTACGCCGTCCGCCGTACGCCGTCCGCCGTCCGCCGTACGCCGTCCGCCGTATCACGTGTACAGGCTTCATTTTCGGTCTAAAAAAGTCGTTCTTTCGCACACATGCTCCATTTGGGCCCTAGTTGTGTCCCGAAACTTTTCAGCCCGATCGGAATATACCCAGGGGTGTTATGAGTGAAAATGAGTATAAAAATAGGTACTTTTTGCGTTTTAGCAACATGTTGGTAACATGAGCTTTTAAGGTATCGTTTTTCATGTTTTTGGGGACGAGAAGACCGAATATGAAGTCGATTTTGACCAAAGAATAGAAAATTGAGGTTCTACCAGATGTTCAGCTCCCGAAATTGATTTTTTATGAGTCAAAAACCTGGGAAATCGTTTGAAATCACCATCAATTTGTATAATAACACTGGAAAAAGTGTCAACAGGTGGATCAAGACGATTAAATGGTACTATCAATGATCAGAGATAATTTATTTAAGAAAAAATCGGTTGTACGTGAAAATCATTAGAAATTTTTCATAACAGCGTCCCAGATTTCGTTACGAAATTTCGTTACCTTTTTTGGCTAGTTAGTCCATGGCTAAAACACATTCTGTGTTAAAAAAAAAGGAGCGTGCTTTATTAGAGTTTTGGGGGCCAAAATTGGTGGAAACCACCAGAGATAGCTATTTCAATTATTTTATATGAGAGAAACAATATATAAACAGCCAACATCTCTGTAGGTATGTCCAATAGAATAATAAACCCATGTGACAAGGACTTTGCAGCGTTTTTTGAATCTACGCACCTTGAAACGTAAAAGACAAAATTTTGAGGGGGTGTTATAAAAATGTTTTGCTGAGCGATTACATAGGTGATTATTCACAGAATAATAAACCAAAAGGAGCGTAGGTACCTAATTCGTGTTTTGGGAGCCAAAATTGGTGGAAACCATCAGAAATAGCTATTTCAATTATTTCACATGAAATAAACAATAAATAAACACCAAAAATTTCTGTACGTATGACCAATAGAATAATAAACCCATGTGACAAGGACTTTGCAGCGTTTTTCTTTGGTTAACTCGATGGTTACAACCGCGCGGAGGAAATGGATGCCTGGTGTCCGCCGCGAAATGCATCATCATCCCTTTCGCGTAATTTGCCATGCAAATCGATTCCAGGGATACGCACAATAGGTTCACAATTAGTTTTCATGTTGGGCGAGGAGCGGGAGTTTCGCTAAACCTCGCAGATGTAAATCATCAGGCCGCAAAGCCTTTGATAGGAGGAGCGAGGGAGGGGCTAGTTTCTCCGGACAAGTTCACCAGAGCCTCCTCTCCCCACCAGATAAACACCCGACTTCAGGAAGCTCGTCTAATTTAGAGGCAGAAGTTACAAACTAATTCGCCATTCCCTGGCGCTTCCCTATCTCCTCTTCCCCCCTCCACCACTCCCCGCCAATGCTTTCTCGTTTTCAACATCTCTGCTTACTATTGTCATGGTAAATTTGCTATAATATCTGAGTTTAAGCGAAAACCGGGGACAGGAGGGCAGTTTGTTAGCGAACTCCGTCCCTCACTCCTCCCGCTCCCTGAACGCCGATTTAATTAATTCCCAGGTAGATTTAGGTGGTTCGGAGTTTCCCGTTTTCTAGTTAGCCCAACCTCCCTATCTATCTCTTTATATCTTCGCTTGCAGATAGGCCGTGGAATGACGTTACCACGGGACAATACATCAAACCTCATCCTGTATCGCGAGGCCATTCTCGACCTCGTCATCCTGCGTGTGTAAATGGCTAACTATTCTGGAGGGGAGGAGTGGAGGGGGATTCGGACGTCTATTTTAACGCGATTTCCATTTTATGCACACAGCGAGGGCCGATAAATGCATCACTTTCTGCATAGGGCGAAATCACTTGCATCGGAGAGGAAACGGACGGTGGTCATACCAACTACGTAAGGATGCTGATGTAGGGCTAGGGCTTGCCGAGTGTGGGTTTCTCACACGAATTAAGCTAAGTTCACATGGAGATGCAGTTCCGGACGGCAATTCGGTACGGCAACGCGTTTGCCATAATTTTTACCGCAGAGGCGTTCACATGGCAGCGGAATAATAACCGGAAATCTAACCGGCGAAATCAACCAGTCGAATTCCAATATGGCTGAACAACCAAACAGGAGAGGTGTGCGCAGTAACCTCTGCGCAGATACGGCAACGGATCCGACAGCGGAAAATATCTGGAGATTTTGATATAGTGTCCGTGGCATTGCGTTGCAATAATCCATTTTGCGTTGGCCAATAGCATTGCAGAACGACTTGCCGTGCCGGATTGCCGTCCGGAATTGCATCTCCATGTGAACCTAGCTTGATTCAACATACATTGGAAAAATTGTTTAAAATCTGCCGTTGGGGGAAAATAGTACAGACGGGGTGAAAATTAGACTGAAAGATCTTGACAGTAGCGGTGCTTGGGCTCTGAAAACAGTGGGGCACCAAACCAGAACACAAAACCAACAGATATGTCTACAAACTACCCCAAGGCAACAACACCCTTCCTTTATTTACTGATTGAGTGATATTCAGCAAAGCTTATCTCTTTTAATCAGCACTCTATCGTCGTACGAAAATTCCACAATTTCTGCTGCAAATTAGCCACCGAATTTATGTGTTATAAAAATATAGTAAACTAAAATATCCGTCGGTCGGTACCTACTTGAATGGAGAAGCTATTGACTAGAAGCTAGGTAGTTATCTGTGTGTTAGGACGCCGATCAATCCACAAGACCACAAACAGCAAACAGGACAAAATGCAGTATGTACCACAAATACAAATCTGTCATCAGTACCGGACCAAACGCAAAATGCACTCAATTCGACGCAAAAAATTAAAAGTTGACAACTGACTCAACACAGAAAGCGAATATAATTCACGAGACAACAAAAACAAATCAGAAGACGAAGAAGCAACTCGTATCGGGACGACAAATTGAATCGAAGGGATCGAATCGATTGTGAAAACGAACGATTTAGGAGTTGAAATCAGATTTTGGGGGCCCAAAGTGGGAGTGGCAAACAAAATTTTTACGCGACTGAGCATGCGCGGATGGGCCATTTTCTCGGTTGCTCTGGCGACACTAGGTCCCAGGACCCAGAACCTACCTGCAACTTTCAGGAGCCTAGGTTTCGACTTCGATTGCAGGACATCTATTACTGCAGCTTTATTCCAATAACATGCTTGGTCTATGGAGCCCACCATGAATGCTCTACTAGAATATTGAATATCTATAGAAATTCCAGTCCATAGCCAGAGAAATCCGGCGAGTCGCTGTTGAACTTTGTGAAAAATGCTAGGTACAGTGTACGGAGGGAAATTAAATGCCAACTGAGCAATGGAGTTTTTAGTTTTTTACTCCTAGTGTTTTTGGGCGCCGGGGCAGTGGCCCAAGTGGTCTTGTGGACGCCACGCCCCTGGATCTTGAGTGTTGTCAGGATACAAAACGCTCCACTAGGCAGACGTTTCGATTTATCGGTAAATCATCATCAGGCTGTAGCACTATGTGGGAAGTATGTTTCAGTTACGGCTAGGTACCTTACTAATAGCAACATGGTATCATAGGTAGCATTTGCCCTAAAGAGCAGGGGGTATGCAAGCATCAAGCTGAGTCGTTGAGGGCGCAGATCACTGAACCAGGTTGACGCTATAGCGCAGTGGTATATGTGACGGACTGTACCGCAACTGTAAGTTCCCGAGATCGAAACCCTACAGGGGCCGAAAATTTTTGAACTCCACGTCAGTTGTTTCCCTTCAGAAATTCATTTCTGTTTCTTTTTGCCATTTTAGGTACTATTTTTCATTGACAGGATTATTTTAGCAACATTTAACACGTGATTTAGGTAGGTACCTAGTAACGAGTACAGGGTTAGGTAATAAGCAACCGAGGGTCTGTGATCTATATAGAAGGGTGTTCTACATACCGGTGCCTACTTACAGTCGTGGAAATCGGTCAGAGTGACTTCCCAATGTGGAAGCATTCTTCAAGACGTGCACAAACATGTGCTGAAGCCAGTTAGCAGGGGGGAATTATTTTATTAACACCTTCCCCGGTCCATCTCGTGAATTTGACTTTTTTCCCACCGGTTACTGAACTTTAGAGGCCATTTGAACAATAATTAGTGGGCCTTGTTTGAACCGTATAGCTAAATAGGCAGGTAAACTAACGATAAACCGGATAACCTTTTCAGTAATGAAATAACGAACTGCTGATTCATTTTCCACTACATTAGAGTAATTAAACTACTGTCTAAAATATAATTAGGGGAGTTTTAATGATTTTTTGGTTAATTATTTTACGATGATGAGCAAATTTGTTGTGATTACCATGGAATAATGAAATTTCGAATTTTATGGTCGAAAATATGTAGTTTGATCCTATACAAGCATGTAAACTTTTCCCCAGGGACAGCTACGAGAAGGATTCCGATTTTTTCAAATGAAGTGTCCATAACTTTTCGATTTATATAATCTGTCTATAATTCGATGATGTTCGGAGATAGTTGGTGCCCTGGCGCTTTCGAATTATAATGACTGAGGTTGCTTCTTTTAAGAACGGCTCATAGACGCCTTCTTCATGCCAGAACCAACCTAATTTTCAATAAGAAATTTGTGCTTATCGAGAATCACCTATTTAAATTTTGTTACCTGAGGTATTTAGGCATTAAGAAATCAATTAGGTACCAAATTTGCACGTACCTCCGCAAATTTCCAATCCTCCATAGGTCACCCTCAGAGTACCACATTGAAAGGAAATTTGAATTTAACCGTACATTTCATACTCATATTGATGATTATTCATGGTTTCAAGCCTGTACTATAGGTATCCACATAATATTGAGGAATTGGACAAAATTCATGACGCAATTACGATTAACTCTGACGGAATCTTGATCCTTACATCAGCTTTAGGTGTGATGACGGATCCGTGTTTAAGTAATTAGCAATCGATGAGATCAGATTGAAAATATCTCCAAAGGTAGGAAGGAGGGTTCGAGGCAGATGTTACCCACCGATTTACGTTTGAACTCTGATGGGGGATCGACACGAAACTTCTTCACGCGACCTCAGCATTGTCTCAAATGAGTTTTGGTTTACTATTTTCAATAATGAACCTTGGGAATCGACCATGAACAGAAATCTTTTAACCCCCACCAAAATTTCTGGTTTACTTTTCGAGGGTGGAGGTTTGGGAGGAGTTAGAATATATATATATCGAACAAAAATATCCGCGGCTTTTTCCTTGGTTACCAAAATAGTTGTTACCAAAATTCACGAAACTTGGTATATATACCTGGTATATATACATATATACAATATTATCTCACTTCCTTGTCGTACCTCCACTAGCCCGCCGTCTTGTACAACCTTCAAGTTCGATTTTGTCAATCGAAAAACATCTATCCGTACTGCGGTAAGCTTCTGTGGAATTACTAGGTAAACATACTATTATAATAAATTGTGTGATCCGTAAATTTGTATCAGTAAATTGTATTCGAGGACCCCTCACGTGTGTTTGGTCTCAGTAAGAAGGCACGTGGTATTTTTGACCATTTCATCGTAAATACATTAGGGGGCACAATAAAAGGGGAATAATAATGGAAGCTTCCTCAAAATTTCGTGGTTAACGTGGCATACGAATATCGAATAAAAATATTACTGTCCGCCCGTCGTACGCCGTCCACGGCTTTTTCCTTAGTTCCCATGAACCAAAATTCACGAAATTTTGTATATGGGTCCCGTTTGGGCTCTAGTTCGTCCTCGAAGCTCGGCGTTAGTGTCACTCACTCTAATGGGTGAAAAATAGGGGTTGAAATATCCGGAGTATCCCTATCTCGGAAAATTTTATTTTGAGGTGTGGTTTATCTGGCATTTTTAAATAGTTTGACTTTTTCCAGTATTTTTGAGACCATCTGGAGCATTCTACGATGTCGCCATACAATTCGCTATAAAATTTGCCCTGAAGAGCAGGGTACATGCAGGCATCAAGCTGGGTTGAGAGCGCACAACACTTGTCCATCGGCCAGTTGGCCTTCGTAGCGGAGTGGTCTAGGCGTCCTACTCTTACACGTCAGAGGTTCAATCAGGGGTTCGAATCTCGGTTCCGAGACCGAATTTTTTTCACGTCACATCAACAATTTCCCTCCAGAGCTAGATTTGTATTCCTTTTAGACATTTTACCTACATTTTGACATTCAACGCATGATATTAATTTGTAGTAGCAATAGGTACTAAGTGACGGAGGGGCAGCGTTTTTTATTGCATTTTCAGAGTCTACACGTGTATGCAATACGTAATCTATGCAATGCAAGGTAGAATCTACGGATTCTACCTTGAAACGGAAACCATAGAATTTTAAGGGGGGAGGGGTCGAAGGGGAGTTCACTTTTTTTCATGCTCGATTCCAAAGTTTCATTATTGAAAATAATAAATCAAAATAACCGTATGGGGGTTCGTGAGGACAGAAGATGGGGGCGGTGGAAAAATGCAACATTTTTCTGACCGTAATTCCCCGGCCGGCCGCGGTACTCGATTTATGGCTTTCCTGGGGGAAGCTCGAGGGTACTGACCACAGAAAACAGTGATCTACGCAAAAGGGTCATCTATACAGGGAAATGTAAGCCGTTGTGTAGCAATTTTCAGCGTTTTTAGAAATCCAATTGGACAGAATAAATTTTAATAAAGCAATTTCAGCCTGTTTAAATGAGAATAACGAGAAAAGTAGTTGTAGGGAGGGGAAAGGGGGGGGGGGGGGGCTAAAAGATTTTGGCAAAGAAAATGATTGATGGGGTTAAAGTTGGGTCATAAACAACGTCTTTAGCGCAGAATAAGTTTCTAGGGAAGAAAATTAATATGAAGAGGACCTTTCGTCGGGAAAATAGATGAGAAACGGGGGACCGGGACGACGAAGAAATATTTGCAAAGTTCTTCAACAAACAAAAGTTAGGGCGAAGCCGGAAGGGAGGTTTTGAGAGGGGAGTCCCAAACTTGGTTATTACCAGAGATGACACAAACGTTCTGAATACCTGAGTTAGTTAAAAAAAAAAGAAATAAAAAGGTGTACTTGGTGGAGGTGATAAGTTACAGTGGGGGATGTGCAGCAAAGCCAGATAATGCTAATAGTTGCAAAGTGAATTAGAATGCATCAAGGTTCCGAAGCTCTGTGGAATTAGTATACAAAGTATTAAGATTCACGTTGCTCCGTTTGGGTCCTAGTTGTGCTCCGAAGCTCGGCAGCCCGATTGTAATATACCCAGGGATGTTATGAGTGAAAAATGGGTGTAAAAATAGGGTTTTTTGGTGTTTTAAAAACATGAGCTTGTGAGGTATCGTTTTCCATGTTTTTTAGAGCGAGGAGACCAAATATTAAATAAGTTTTGACCAAAGAATGAAAATTGAGGTTCTAAGGAAGTTCCAGCCTTAAATTTATGTTAAGTTTGATCTAAAATCTTCGTTCTTCCGCACACAGTTTGGGTCACCACTTGGGAACATTTGGGTCCTTGGTGTGGTCCGAAACACTTCAGCCCGATCGGCATTCACCCAGGGGTGTTATGGGTGAAAAATGGGTGTAAAAGTAGGGGTTTTCGAGGTTTTAGTGAACACGAACTTCTGAGGTATCGTTTCCATGTTTTTTAGGGCGAGAAGCCCTAACAACGGTAACGGTGGTTCAACTCACAAAAATCCCAAAATTAATTTTTCGGCAAATTGTCTGAAATTACCATAACAATAGCGCTAGGAGTAGTATCAACAGGTGAATCACGACAATTAAATGGCACTATCAATGATCAAAGATAATTTGTCAAAAATAGGAGTATAATTCGTGATTTTTGGGGCCAAAATTTTTGGGAACCACTAAAATTAGCTATTTCAATTATTGCACATCAAAGAAACAATAAATGAACAGCCAAAATTTCCGCTGGTAAGTCCAGTAGAATAATAAACCCATGTGACAAGGACATTGCAGCGTTTAAGTCCGTTAAAATATGTGAATTGGTTCAACATTATCTAGGTTTACTAGCTAATGACGTTGATGTGGTGTCAGAATGTGGTTGAAAGTGAGATTTCTATGCAAGTTTACGGATTCTGACCGAAATGGGCCCCTGCCACCAAACTTGTATTCATACTGTTGTGAAGAACATGGAAGTATTGCGGCGATCTCCACGTAGGAACTTTTATGCTGATATTATTTAATGGCTACGAGAAATTATTTTATACTTTTTAGTCCGCTTTTGAAAAGTCGTTTTTGAAAAATTTGTTTAATTTAAATGATTATTAGGTATTATTCATACTGAGTGCGGTGTACTTCTGGTCTTCGGCGGTAGCGAAAAGAAGCAGATTCCTTTCACCGCTTGCACTTTCAGCTTCCACCAGAAGCCCCAGGAGAGAAAAGGGGGATGACATCAATATGGGGAGGGCGAGAAAACCCCCGGCCCTTTCCCGGGACGCACCGAGGGCGGCCTGCGCATGCGCAGACGCGTACCGCCAATCGGCGGCCGCCTCCGGGCCCCCCGCGCCCCGCCACCGCGGCGGATCCCACCCGCCCCTCACACACCCCTCCAAACCATCCCTCCCTTCCCCTCCACCACCCCCGAGGGGGGAGATTTTAATTAGAGAGCGCGATGAAGGCGGCCGCTTCCCCGCCGTAATGTCCGTCGACAGTCATTTGCCGTGTTACTTCCCGTCATGAGAGGATCGCATCCGCGTTTCGATCTGGTTTAGCGGACATCGACACTCAACCACGTGAGTACCACAACAACAATACTCGCTGGCAAAATATCGATAGAACCGAGAGGAGGGCAGCGGCAGAACCCCGCAAGGTGAACTGACACTGAAACTGTCCACAACCCCGGAAAATCAAATTATACATTCAATACCTGTACGTCCCCTGACCAGGTGCAACAAGCAATTTTGAAATGATAGGCTCAAATTATGCCTATGCATGCTCAGTAATAGCTATTTTGGTTTATTATTCTATGAATAATACACCTATGTCTTCGCTCAACACCAAGTTTGTGGAACACCTCAAACGTTTTTCCTTTACGTTTCAAGATGCGTGGACTCCAAAAATGCAATGTCCGCCAGCCTTATCGATATCTGCCTTAATTTTCGGTTTATAAAAAATTGTTCTTTCGCAAAAAGGCTCCATTTGGGCCCTAGTTGTCTTCGTAAAAATGGGGGTAAAAATTGGAAATTTTTGTGTTTTAGAAACATGAGCTTGTGACGTATAATTTTCCATGTTTTTTCATGGAGAGTAGACCGAGTATGAAGTCAATTTGGACCAGCAAGCGAAGAATAGAGGTTCTAACGAAGTTTCAGCCTTAAATTCACGTTAAATTTTGGTATAAAACCGTCGTTCTTCCAACCGTTTGGGTCCCTATTTGGGAATAAATTTGGGTCCTAGTTGCTCCAAAGCTCGGCAACCCGATCGGAATAAACCCAGGGGTGATATGGGTGGGGGGGGGGGATGGGTGTAAAAAAAGGGTGTTTTCAAGGTTTTGTTTGAGGTTTTAGTGAACATAAGCTTGCGAGTTATCGTTTTCCATGTTTTTTAGGGCGAGAAGGCCGAATATGAAGTTGATTTTGACCAAAGAACGAAGGTTCAGCTCCCAAAATTCATTTTTTATCAGTGAAAAACCTAGGAAATTGTCTGGAATCACCATGAATTTGTATAACACTAGAAATAGTATCAACAGGTGAATCAAGACAGCTGAAGGGCTCTATCAATGATCAAAGATAATTGGTCAAAAATAGAAGCCTAATTCGTGTTTTTGGGGGCCAAAATTGGGGGAAACATAAAAATAGCTATGTCAATGATTGCAAATGAAAGAAACAATAAATTTGCAGCCAAAATTTCTGTAGTTATGTCCATTAGAATAAACTTTGCAGCGTTTTTCGTAACGTTTTATGGCTAAACATTTGTAAATCGCTGCAAGGATGATTGACAGAGCTTTAAGTTATTCCAGTCGATTCAGCGTGCTGTAAAACATGAAAACCGTACCGAACAAACATTTTTCTGGCAGATGGCACCATTGGTGCCAGTGTGGCGCCGTTCCCTCGCACCATGGTGGTACCAAAAACTACAGCAGATTCTGGAGGCCTGAGGAGTATTCTATCAAAATTTCAAGTCAAAATACCCAAAATTTCGAGTTGTAGCGTGCTACATACATACATAGGTACATGCATCCAGAGATACATACATATGGTCACCCGTAAATGTCGCGCGACTCCACGTATCAGCCTCACTAACGTTTGGCAACTATTCACAACCCCGGAAAATCCAATTATACAATGTAATGATAAATTATATACCTACCGACTCACTTACATCTGTCTCGATCTCATTGATGAAATATGAACCTGTATTATCCATGGAGGCCAGCCTTTAGCCACTGTAATCTTCAGCTAATTGATCGTTTAATCGAAAATTAAATGATATAACTAAACAGTATATTATACATAATAAATTATAATTATACCTACATTATTTGCACCAATGGCATCACACGACTATGTCTGATGTGGACAGTGACCACACCACCTCAGTTCGACCTTCAAGTTGATTTGAGCCGATTCACAATTTATTAGTTTGTCATCACTTTCAATCTCAATGATAAAATAATTAATTTTATTATCCATGGAGGCCAACCTTCAGCCAATTGATTGTTTAATTGGAAAATTAAATTATAAACCTACACAGTATTATAATAAATAATAGTTTTAAAGATTTCAAGAATTTACTGGCACTATAAAAAAAAGAAATTACGGAGCAAATGAAAATAATAGAAAACTGGTACTTCTAAGACGCAGCAGATGAAAAATACATAACTTCCTCTCAAATATTCCCACCAAAAAATAAGTTCCTAGGAACTTGTGCTCCTCGGAGAAGTTCATAAGTACTACAGAATAAAAAACAACTCACAGTTCGTGCCAACTTAGTAAGTTATGGAGTGCCTACAATAACAAAACAAAACATAATATGATAACAGGAATGCGAGAACAGTGTCACAGTAGGTAAATAAAATTATAAACTACTATTCAATAGTTAATTGAAACTTGACAAGTTGGCGAATGAAAAAATATTTATTCCTTTGTGAAATAGAAATCTAAGTGCTGTTACATAGGAATTTCTCTTATTATAGAACTGGGTTTTTACTTTAGGAAGGATGATCTGAGAACTATCATAATTACAAGTAACAGCTGAAGCAGACAAATGATTTGAATTAATGCCAGTGGTAAATACAAAACGCAAGACTTAAAATGAAATATTTGATTAATATTTTTAACTTCAAAGTGTTTATACAACAGTAGATCTTGAGTTTTTACTCAATCTCATTCTTAGTAACCTGTTTTTCATTTTGTACCTTCTTAACATTTGATTTACTGGCTCCATCCCAAAGAATGCTACCATACTTTGATAATAGAAAAAGCCAAACCACGATATATAGTTTTAATATAATAGTTACGTGTACTTTACTTTACTTACTATACTTACATGTATTTTACTTAATTACAACTTACATAAAATATACTTATTTGCATCACTTGACTATGCCTGACGCGGTCTGTTATGAGAATCAACGATAACACAAGGTTTACTATCCATGGTGAGTGAGTGATCTTTAGCCACTTGAATCTTCAACAAGTTGATCAGCGAATTTGAAGATCAAATAAGGTAACTACCTAAATATGCAGTACCTATATTTCAATAAATTATTTAGGTGCATACTCACTTCTCTGCATCTATGGCATCACACGACTAGGTACGCTTGATGGACACACAACACAAATCAATAAATAATTGGCAAGCTGATTAGAGTAAATTCACAATTAAGTAGTTTAGCATCAGTTTCAATAATAATACAAGGTAAATAGTCTGTAATAAATTAGTGATGGTGAATCGATTTTGTGTTTCCCCGTCATCGTTTTGAATGTCTGGTTGAACGCTTGGAATCAAGCAATAATATAGTTGATATTTTAATGTTCGGCGATTCGAAAAGCACTCGTAAATTAATATGACAACAGTTGTAGATTGAATGGGTGCATAAATAAACGAAATAGGTTCCTCTCGACTTTGTCCCTGCTTCCGAATGACGAAATGAAAATAGTACTTGGGTAATGGGTATTTGCCATCTAGAAAATAACAATGTATTAACACTTGGACTAGGACTCGTAGACTTGAGATCGTCGAATTTAATGCACGCAATATTGGTTCAAAACGTACAGGGAAATTGAAATAATGCACAGTATACTTACATATGGAAATGCAATTATTATTGAAATATCCACTCCGCAGACATCCCTTCACCATCTCCACCATTTACAACGCTATTGTTCCCCAGGCAAGACAAACAAGGCTATTATTCCCCACAACAACCCCTAAGGGAAACTTGGTGAATAAATTGATCGATTGAGAAAATACTCGCTCACATTACTCCATTTGTATAGAAATATTTTAAATCGTCACCCACAAGTCTTTTAGCTTTGCCGTTCGAATAAACAGCGTCGTCAATGGCTTTGTCCGGCGAGCTTGAAACGATGTTCGCAAGGTCGCAGGATGGTTCGCAATCCGCGTTGAACAAAGAGCTCATAATGACGTGCGTCATGTGACAGAATTCAACTCTTTCGGACTCAGATTTGACGTCTTCAAGCGTAGGGACGTAGCCGGTGAATTTGAACAGTTCAAGGTTCGTCGCGAGCGAGTCGTGGTAGTGCTCGTAGAGGGTGTTCAAGTGCTCTCGGCGAACGAAGGGGTCGACCGTGGAGTATGTGAAATGGATCAGGTCCCAAACGAAGGAGTTCAGATGGCAGACTTGGTAGTCAATAAATCTGTAGGAACCACAAGAAATACATTCGTTTATGCTTAGAAATCGTCCCTGGTGAGAGTTGGGGCCAAAACGAGCAGTAAAGTAGGCCTCATATCTCTCGCATTGATTTCAAGTGGTCTGGATTATACCACTGGTATAATTATACATTTGGCATATTTGTACCTGTATATTATACAATTATTGTATAATTATACCAATGGTATAACCCAGACCTTTTGAAATCTCTCTTTCCCTAAAGTAAATTTCCTTCCTTTTTTTAAGAATACTATTGTGATGCCTCTGTTCAAGAAATGAGACAAAAGACTTATGGGTACAATGTACAATAAGTATAATTGTAAAATTGGATTATACAATAATTTTTATGTACCAACTGAGCTGCATCTACTACTATCTTTCCCGAATGGTCTCATCACAAAAGTATTTATCTACCTAACGTGGGAGGCCCAGCGATCGTGTGACTGATGCGTTCAGATTTTGACTATATACATAGTCATATCCGTACTACAGATAGTCGAAACGGAAGTGGATACTGCGGGTGGTTCAATTTTGGTTTATTATTCTGTGAATAATACACCTATATATTCGATCAGCGAAAAATTTGTATAACACCCCGTAGATTTCAAAAAGGCAATATCTGTCCGCCGTACGCCGTATCATCCATATGTACTTTATTTTCTGTCTAAAAAACTCGTTCTTTTGCACACAGGCTCCATTTGGGCCCTAGTTTTATATCGATCGGAATATACCCAAGGGTATTATGGGTGAAAAAATAGGGTTTTTCGGTGTTTCAGTAACGTGAACTTGTGAGATTTTGAACAAAGAGTGAAGAATTGAGAACGAAGGTTCAGCTTCGAAAATTGATTTCTTATCAGTCAAAAACCTGGGTAATGTCTGAAATCACCATAAATTTGTATAATAAGAAGTAGTATCAACAGGTGGATCAAGGCAATTAAATGGCACTACCAATAATCAAAGATAATTTGTAAGAACAAACATATAGGAGCCTATCTCGTGTTTTTGGGGGTCAAAATTGGTGGAAACCACTAAAAATAGGTATTTTAATTATTGCAAATGAAAACAGTAAATGAACAGCCAACATTTATGCCCAGTGGAATAATAGACTCATGTGACAAGGATTCCCAGCGTTTTTAAACGGCTGATTTCTGGGGTAATACAAGGATTTTAATTCAGCGCCATTCCAGTTCATTTACTTACAATCATGTTACCTACCTACTTGAATGTCTATTCATTTCATCAAATCATGCAATGGTGACTATGTCCTCCGGTGATTATAGAAAAAGCTTCAGTGAGAGAGGAGTATCACATATTGAATATCACATATTGTCAGTTATGAAGAGGTAGGTGTCCTTCATAATTTACAATAAGTTATATTGAAACAGAATACTTGCACTACTTAGAAAGTTATTAAGACGAGCGAATTCAGTACTCCAGTACCACCCACGTATTTATGAACTTATATAAATTCACCTACATACGTACTGTTCACTTCACTTCCTGATTCACTATCTACCTTCTTCTTTTGTTCCTTCAGTTTATAATTTCCCGTTAATTATCTTCGTTACCTGATGCGTCCTTGCAACCAGGCTGCTTACTATAAAAAATGTATTTTGGAAAAAGTTTGTGATCGAATCTGGTGCATCTTCATAAAGTACCGCATACTGATTATTTTGGTTTATTATTTTCAATAATGAACCATTGGAATCGAGCATGAAAAAAAAAATTCTTACCCCCCCTCAAAATTTGATGGTTTACGTTTCAAGGTATGTAGAATCCAAAACTGCAATAAAAATATTTCTGTCTGTCCGCCGTACGCCGTACGGGCCACTTTTCTTAGTTACCATGAAAGAAAATTGATGAAATTCGGGTTATAGGTTCCGTTCGCTGTCTAGTTGGTCCTCGAAGCTCGACGTTACTGTCAGTCATCTCTAAGGGGTTCAAAATAGGGGTTGAAATTTTCGAAACGCCTATACCATTTTTTACGTGAATATTTTTACGGTTTTAAATAGTTCTTGAACTTGCGAGTTTTTTAAGACCATCCGGAGCGTCGAACGTCCAGCCGTTCGTTCACAGTAAGGCCCCGAAGTTTGCACTGACAGGCATTTTCGACTCCAGTGTGAATGAAATTGTATACAATTCAAACCAAATCTCGTAACCAGAGACGCGCCCACAATAGGAAATTTGGCGGAGATAAAATCATTGGTAGGGATCACCTGATTATATTGGCGGAGTATGAAGTCGAGTTGGTTGTTCTGTGATATTATTTTAATTTGAAAAATGATGGCTCCTTTGGAGTTTGTTGGTAGGTAGTGAAACTTGAACAAACGTTGAAGTATTATTTATGGGTAAATTATTACTACGGTAAATCATTACTCAACGGTAAATTATTACACAACGGTTCATTATACCATCTACGTAGAAGGGGCTGGAGTTTGTTGGTAGGTACTTTTGCAACTTTTTTCACTCCTCATCAACAATTTCTTTTCAGAACTTCATTATGTGTGTTTCTTTTTGTTAGGTACTGTTTGTCATCGGCAGAATTATTTTAGCAACATTTAACTCGTGATTTAGGTAGGTACCTAGTAACGAGTACGGGGTTAGGTACTAACCTAGGGAGGGTCTGCGATCTACATAATATGTATAGAATAGTACATAATATCATATTATATAGACGGGTTATCTATACATAGAGCTGTGATCTGTAACAGAAGGGTATTCTATACAAAATAATAAACCGTTGTGCAGGGATTTGCAGCGTTTTTGATCTTATTTGGATATTATATTAGTTTACTTTGTTGAATCGGCGTTACACATTAGTGTCGACAACACGTACCATCTCCTACCCCAGTAGGACCTAATTGTAACTTAGTTTTTCCGTATAAATGTGTGGATTCAGGATTTTCAATATGGATACGTCTGTCGGGCTGAGGGTCATTCAAGAACCGACACCAAAAAATGTGGCGCTGGAAACAAATTTGGCAAACCTTCCAACCAAACCGATGTTGTGTTTTTACGACTCCCGAAGGCTAATTTCTTTTTTATCCAACTTTGCATCCTGCACTCTTGAGGCCTCTTTGGTAAAACTTAGAAAGCAATGTATGGTAGAAAGCGGCTTAAATCAACAAAGCCTTGAGGCAAAATTCCTCTCGAATTATTTTATTTCATTATAAATTTTAATATTTAATATTTTTTATATTTTTAATTTACTATTTATTAACATTTATTAACATTTTAATATTCATTTTAATATTTATTTAAATATTTATTATAAATTGATAAATTTTGATAAAATCTTGATAAATTCTGATAAATCTGATAAATCTTCTCTTCCACCTTTGGAATAGAAACAGTTGACTCATTGCTATTACGAATCCTGATGGATTATTATAGAATGGCTCATCGATTTCAAATAGCTCCCAGATTTTCACTCAGTCTGGCGAGAGCAACAACATTTGTACCTATCAAAAGTAGGTAAAAAGTACCTATCAACAGAATTCACAGTAACCCTTAATCTTATAGAGCTCTATCACTAAAACACCCTTCTCTTTAAGGTTTTTTAGCTGCCGTTCTGAAAAGTTCACCCCTTAGAGATGACTGACAGTAAGGCTGAGCTTTGCGGACCAACTAGACCACAAACGGGACCTAAAAACCGAATTTAATTAATTTTGGTTCATGGTAACTAGATAAAGTGCCGAGTACAGCGGAAGGACACATTTTTTCGGATTCTACGTACCTTGAAACTCAAACCATCTTCATGCTCGATTCCAAAGGTTCATTATTGAAAATATAGTGAACCAAAATTTAAATGAACCCAATATAAGTTTTTTAAATCCTGTAGATCAGCGAAGTGTTCCACAAGGCTTGTGAGGCTTGAAATGTAAAATTTCCAGAAGAAGAAGAAGAAAATTTCCAGTCATGCAGCGTGGGTATAAGAGCGAATTTTCAAAGAAATATTCGTGCTATGGTGTAGAAAGATAATATAGCGAGAAACCATAGCACTTTTCCAAAATTTATATAAATTTTTTCTTGATCTTAGCCGTTTTTACCGATTGGTGACCCTTATAAAGTCAAACTCGTCCCACCCTTTCTTAGAAAAATATAAATTTCAGTGATTTTATATAAATTGTTCGCAATTTTAGCAGTTTTTACCGACTTTTGACCCAAAAAAAACTGAAATTTGGCCCCCTTAGAACTTCTGAATATTGCTGACCTTCGAATATATTTTTATACGTATATGTAATGTATAATTATACATGTATACATACCCATTTTCTAGGGATGCATTAAGGATGCTGTGAAATGGATTTGCATATACAAAAATTTCAAAAATTCGTGTTCTGAAAATTTTGGATCCATTGCGAATATCTTTGAAAATTCGGTAATAATGGGACCCATCATGGCTGCCTATCAGGATCATAGCAGGAAAGGTAAGAAGGTTAGACGTGTTAAGGTGGCCACAACGCTTTCAATAATCGATTTCAAGATTTCGGCCTAATAGACAGTGTTGAGGCCTTCGTTTGAAATGAGCTATAATATTTGGTTTACTACTGGCGAGCTGTTTTGCCATAAACTTACTTCACCGATACGGGGATATGGTCGACCTCCGAGTATTGGAACATGATGTTGCTATTCCAAAGATCCCCGTGATTAAACACTGTGTATTTCTGGTCGCGAGTACAAACCAATTCGTAGAAGTCGTCCATCATGGTATCTCTGTGAGTCCTCAGTTTGTTTGAAATGGGTATCCTGCGAGAAGAACGATTAGTTTAACTGAATAATACCAGAAAAATACTATGAAATCGAACAGGGTAGTACCTTGGAATGGTAGTAATTTCTGCAGCTGTCGTAGGTACTTTTAGCCCGTTTTTCCACATTATCAATTTTTCATGCAACTTGTAGCAAACCTACGGGACGAGCAATGCCTCTATTTCTCGCCTTGGTTTCATTATTGCGTGGTTTAACAGTAGTGTACAAGATCAACATCGATGTACTAAATACCAGAAGAAAAATTCTTACCATTCCTCTCCCCAGTCGTTGGACATGGCATCACACAATTTAGTTATCAAACCACCCAACAGACAGCCCAGAGCCTCATCACTTTTTTTGTATGTCCCTCTTTCACCCTGATCAATCCATCCTCTGCTGAGTAGCTCCATACTCATGGCGTGGTACCTGGCCAAACTCCGTAGAACTAGTATGGAATGCTGGAGGTCCAAAGGGTTCTTTCTATTGTGCACGAAGTAACGACTCGCCTGTGAACGAATGAATTAACCATTTTGTTTTCTATTGTCTGTTGAAAGTATATCCAAGATAGCACCCAAGCTTGGAGAAGGTTTTCATTTTGCCTCTTATTGACTCCCTACTTGAAGTTTGCCGAACGAGGCTGTTTTATTTGAGATGTTAACAGATCGGGAGGAATGACTTGTTAACTGGACGGTTTTAAGCCAAGCAAGGATGATGAAACTTTGATACAAGTACTATGATCAGGAATGATTGCAAGTGCAAGGTTAAATGTCAAAGCTGTAACTAGTATGAATTCTCCAAGTCCGGTTTGTAACTCGTAACAGAGTGAGAAGAGTGACGGAAGGCCCTCGAGAGTCCCCCTAATCACCAGTTAAGAAGGGATAGCAATTAGGTTTCAGCCTGACCGCCCTCGTCTTCACTGGAAGCACAAACAACTCGAGAACTGCCCACCGCCACACTCCTCCCCCCCCCCCCCCCCCATGACATACTTATAGGTAGCAGAAGTATAGGGGGTACAGGGGGGTTGCACAGTAGTATGAAGTTCTGGTTTAGGACAGGACATCTGAACAGCTTCAAGATGACTAACCTCCATCGTGATGGTACTACCTCAATAATATTTACTGGTGGAGAACAAAGCTCCTACATTACGAATATTGGCGGAGAAAAAAAAAGTTGTCAGAGGTTGTTGTCCAGTGAATTGATCATCTGGGCAACCTCTAGGTGATTAACCTCCATCGTTATAATGGAACAACTATTGGGACTTGTAAATTGGGACACGGCATTCATCGCATTCAAATGAGCTCGGTATATTTTAATTATATTGAAACTCTAAAGGGGAGAAAGAGGGTGGGGAAGCCAATTGATGTATGTATTATAAAAGGGGCAGGATGTTTATAAAGGAATCATTCTCGAAACATCGTGAATTACTCAGCCCATACTACCAAGCCACGCTCTGCTACCATGTGACTGAGGGAGAAGAGTGACGGTTGGCCCTCCAGAGTCCCCCTCCTAGACCAGCGATATAATCACCAGTTAAGAAGGGATAGCGATTAGGTTTCAGCCTGACCGCCCCCGTCTTCACTGGAAGCACAAACAACTCGAGAACTGCCCACTGTCACAAACTTTGAATTTTGTTTGATTCAGTTTGCACGTGTATGTTCGCCAGACACAGCTTCTGCACATTGCTATGCAAGAATGACTTTACCTGCAAATTGCCAATATGGATGCATCAATCTTGTTGTGAGTCTGATGCAGCCTTGCTACTTGTGCAAGTCCAACCCAGGCCACGCTGGTTACCAGTAAGAATACCAAGTTCACGAAAGTTCACTAGCACCCTTGTTCGACAAGTTTGCAGCAAGTTGGTTAAAGTTCCTAGTTTCAGTCACATTTGGCCATATCCTATATTGTATATCCATATTGTAATTATATCCAGGATTGGACTGGTGTTTACCATATTTTCGCAAGATATGCACCCTACGTGAATTTAGACGTTGGGAATGTGAATGAATAGAATCCTTACTGTCAGATCTTCAACAGCAATCATATTGTTATTAAGCCCGTACAACTTGGGCCACAGTGTCTCCCGCTTATCTTCAAATTCTTCCATAAGTGCTTCCATTTGTGGTAGCACCATGGTGTACACCTGAAAATTAATATCAGTCCTGGTGAGTGTAGAATGCTAAATGGGGGATGTCGCTTCCAGTTACCATCACAACATTCCAAATTCATGATGCATTCCAGTGATTAGGGGATTTTGGCAGAACGAAGTTTTTAGATAAATTTAGAGCGTTCCAACGAGCGAATTATTTGGCGTTTTCCCACTCACTTCACTGAAAAACTTCCCCAGAAAAAAAGGCTTTAAAGTTTGTTGAGTTAATAAATAGGTAATATAAACAGACATGATGATTAATATTTGCGAGTTCGACGGTGATTTAATTGAATTTTCCGTCATTTTGTGGTATGATATGAGCTTGGCGAACAAGAGTGTTGCAAATATTTGCATGATGATGAAACGAAAACTATCAAATTTTGAGAGGGGGAGGGGGGGGTGCTAAAATGTTTCCGTGCTCGATTCCGAAGGTTCATTAAACTGAAAATAATTTAAACCAAAATTTATAACTAATATAACTCCGATAAAATATTCCTCGACTGGGGGTGGAATCATTTAAAACAACGTGTATCCATAGAGATTTCCCTCACCCTCAGTTCCCTAGGGAAAAATACGGTGTATCTCTCCTTATTCGTCGTCAATTTCCAGTTCTTCGGCGTTTTCAAGATAATCGCCAATTTCTTCTTCCTCCCCGATCCGAGGATGCAGGTCACAGTTACCCGACGGGTATCCGTCAAGTTGCCACCGTCAGCGTTGTTGACTGTTACAGAAACGATCCTTTGAGGAGTGACGTCGTAGACTTGCTTCGTCAGGAAGGTGCTGAGAGTCTGGAAGTCCACGTATTCGGACGATTGAAGCCATTCCCCACCATCTGTTACAGAAACAGGCTTAAATCCGTCCCCATAAGTCCGGCCTCAGCTTACCCACTGTTATAATCTGTGGGTTAGTGATCCCATAACATCCAACAAGACTCAACAAAAGATCATTCGGCAGTTGACATCGGACATTCCTGGATGCATCAATGTCAGTGACGACATATTAATTTTTGGTAAAACCAAGGAAGAGCATGACAAGGCCGTAAACAGTGTCCTCTCACGATTGAGGGAGACCGGCCTAACAGCCAACGTAGAAAAATCTGTTTTTGCTCAAGAAACCATTGATTATTTGGGCTATAGGTTATCCAAAGATGAAATTAGTCCCGATCCAGACAAAATTAAAGCAATATCAAATTTGATGCCACCTAAAAACGTCCACGAGGTTCGTAGCTTTTTGGGAATGGTAAATTTCCTTATCAGATTCATCCCCAACCTTGCTAACCATACCAAATCTTTACATGACCTTATAAAACACGACAGGGAATGGAAATGGTCGGAAAGAAAACAGAAGTCCTTCGAAAATGTGAAAGTACTTACTCAAAAAGCTATTAAGAATAACTTTTTCGATTCAAATCAAACAGCCCACTAGTACACAGATGCCGGACGTGAAGGAGTAGCTGCAATTTTAGCTCAGCCTTCCAATGGAAACGCATCGATTATAGCCTGCGCTAGTTCAATTCTGTCAGACATCCAAAAGCGATATTCTCAGATCGAGAAAGAAATGCTGGCCATAACATGGGGAGTTGATCATTTCAAAGATTTTCTAATAGGTAGTAAATTTGTAATCCACAAGGACCACAAACCACTTGTGTCATTACTATCAAAAACAAATTCACAATCTTTCCCGCGTTTAGAAAGGCTGAGGTTCAAACTCATGGGTTTCGACTTCTCTATTGAACACCTCTCGGGAAAAGACAACCCCTCCGATTACATGTCCCGTCATCCTTTGATGAACAAAACCTCAAAAGACGCCGAAAGATACATAAATTTTGTCGTATCAAATTCGATACCATCTACAATAACTAGGGCTGACATTTCAAAGGAAACAAAAAATGACAAAATTTTGAAAAACGTAATTAGGGCCATTCAAACCGGGTACTGGGACCGTGACAACTTAGCCCCATACAAGAAAATTAAGGATGAATTTTGGTCGTTACTACAGACGATATCATAATGAGAGGAAACCGAATAGTGCTGCCCCTGTCGCTGCAGCAGAACGCCGTTGATCTTTCTCATAGGGGACATCAGGGCATCACCAAGTCAAAGGAACTTTTAAGGAGCAAAGTCTGGTTTCCCAACATGAATACAATGATCAAATTTACTGTTGATCGTTGTATCCCGTGCCAAGCGAGCACCCCCAAAACAAGGAGAGACCCCATTTCAGCCACTCCCATACCCAATGGAGTATGGGAAAACTTGTCCATAGACTTTTCGGGGCCCTATCCCAACAGCAAATGTGTCATGGTACTGATTGATGACTATAGTAAGTACCCCGTAGTGGACGTGATCAGTTCCTTATCAGCAGGAGTAGTGAATGGGCAACTATTCAGGATTTTCTCACAATTCGGACTTCCCGCCTCGATCCGTTCGGACGGAGGGCCTCCATTTAACAGTGGCGAGTTCTCAAAATTCTGCGAGAGGCTAGGAATTAAACATCGGAAGGTTACCAGTTATTGGCCAGAAGCAAACGGGAGGGCAGAAAATTTTATGGTCAACCTGAATAAAACGATTCGTTCAGCGGTAATAGAAGGGAGGAATTGGGAAGACGCACTACCGGAATATCTGATGAAATACCGAGCAACACCTCATTGCTCTACTCGTATTGCTCCAGCAAAGGCACTTCTCCGTCAAAATTTCAGAGCATGCCTACCTCAATTATCAGTACAATCCGAAGATGAACTCGACGATTTGCTGAGGAAAACTGAAGAAGCAAGTCAAAGTAAAATGAAGGAGCTTGCTGACGAGAGAAGAAATGCCAAACCTCATGGACTCGAGATAGGCGATACCGTTCTTGTTAAGCAAGAAAAAGTCAATAAGTATTCGCCACCTTTCAACCCAAATCCTTTGGAAATGACGGAAGTCAATGGTACTCAAATTACTGCATCAAATGGAGACAGGACAATAACCAGGAACTCTTCCTTCTTCAAGCAAGTTCCAACCTCACCATCCTCAGCTCCCGTAGCGTCCCTGCCACAGACTATGGAAACTACTGATTCATCTCAGACATCTTCCAAAACAGAAATGCATGGGAAGAACTCCAACAATGAGCCGAGTCCAAGAAGAACAAGAAGTGGAAGAGAAATAAGGATACCTGCAAATATGAAAGACTTTGTTTGATATAAATGATGCTTGGGAGAGATGTAGTGATCTACTCCAATACCAATAGGACTCTAACCCCCTGATCATCATACGTGGATATTGTAGATGCAGCTGACGGGGGAGAGAGGAGATAGGAAAAAATAAAAAGGGAGTATTCTCAACATTGCAATAGAGTATTTCTATTTTCATTTTGTATTTGATTAGTTGCAATCCATTACAAAGGTAAGGAGGCGTGAGAGGAGAAAGAGATAAGTCAATTTGAGCGTAGAATGAAGTAACAGGCGAGAACGGCGGGTTTTTATAGGACCCTTTCGGCTCTCCCCCAGTCCCTCATCAGTATTTGAGGGATGGTGGGAGAGCTCAGGATTTACCTGAGGCCGGTCACGTACGCCACCTCATTCGTTGGTTTATTTGCGAGATCTATAATATTACAAACAAAGTGATGTTCTGGGAGCATATCACGACTTTTTTTTTTTAATATCCATTTTAAATTGTTGAAGAATTTGTTTGGTGTAGCGTTGTGTGAGAGAGCAAAAAAATGCCGTCTTGCTCAGTTTTCGGGTGCTCTGACCACAACTAGAAAAACACCGAGTTTTCACCGTCAAAACTGTTATCGTTTTATACATTTCCGGCTGCCGAACCTTTCCGTAGCAAATGGGAGAATTTCTGTGTGAGGAAAGATCCTACTAATTTTAAATATGCAACGATCTGCAGTGTAGGTACATTAGGGTGGTCACAAGGCAAACTTTTTTTTTAGAAAATCACTTCTGGCAACCCCCTAAAAGGTGTCATTTGACTAGAAAATGAGATTCGCAAAGTTTTAGGTCGATCGGATAACGTTAACCCGTGCCGCATTGAGGTTGAAGATCAGAAAAACTCACTTTGTTTCATAAAAGTACTCTTTTTTCCTCATAACATAGTGACCATTTGTCCTAGAGACTTGAAATTGGTCTCATTTTATTTAAAATGTTATCTTCTTCAACTTTTACTTCCATAATTGTTTCGCTACATCCTGTAGATTTATGTTATTCAGCTTTTCCCATCTCAAAACGTGGTCCGTTTCAGCAAATGTGCCTTTTTACGCATACCCCTAAAAACCATACTCCAGTCAATGAAATCGACCTCCAGGCGATTTGACACTTCTTTATCACTCTGGTTTATTGAAAATGAGTATGTTTCAGGTATAAATGTAGAGGTTGAGGCTGTAATAAGGGTGGGGGGGGGGGGGGATCTAGGTAATGAAGGGTATTTAGTTCCTCAACTCGAAAAAAGTACTGGACTCATGCAAGCCCAGGCGGTATTTGAAGCCATTCAAGAGTGGGGTGCAGCAGACAAAATTCAAGCAATGTGCTTTGACACCACAGCTGCAAAAAAATACTGGTGGGGTTAGGGGGGCTTGTGTGTTGCTGGAGCAATTATTGCAAAAAGAACTTTTGTACTTAGCATGCCGTCATCATATTTTGGAAATTATTTTGAAAGCCGTGTTTGATAGCAAGATAGGCTCGACCACTGGTCCTGAACCTAGCGTTTTCAAAAAATTTCAAGTTGGGTGGCCTAAGTTCGACCAAACTAAATACAAAACTAGTCTACATGATGATAATACGAGTATTAGATGCAAAATTAGTAACATTAATCAAGTTTCACTTTTTTTAATGGAACATTTGGAAACCCTGCAGCCCAGAGAGGATTACAAAGAATTTCTTCAACTTTGTTCAGTGTTTATAGGGCTTCCTCCCCAAAACTTTTCTTTTAGAGCACCTGGTGCAATTCATCACGCCAGGTGGATGGCCAAAGGAATTTACTGCCTCAAAATTTATCTTTTTAGAGATCAATTGTTATTAACTCAAAAAGAAATGAAAGGAATAGAAGAAATTTGTGTTTTTATAATAAATATTTACGCCAAGGCATGGTTCAATGCCCCCAAACCTGCTTTGGCCCCTAAACAAGATCTGGAAATGTTGAAAGCATTAGTAGAGTATAGGAAAATTGACACAGAAATAGCAGATAAGGCTTTGTCAAAATTTGTAAACCATCTGTGGTACCTCAGCTCAGAGAAAATAGCGTCCTCGTTTTTCGACCACACTTTAGACGACAACATTCAAAAAAAGTATGGCCATGAAATTATTTTCCCTAGGTGAACCCGATAGTGAAATTGATGGTAGGGATAGAAAAGCGATTTTAGATTTTGCACATGTAGAGCAAATTTTGGATAAGCAACTTGATTTTTTTGTCACCTCTCAAACCTTGAATTTTTTCAAGCGGTTTTCCATAGAGACAGATTTTTTAAACACCGATACACGCTTATGGAACAGAAATCCTCATTATTTGCATGCTAAAAACATAGTGAACGGTTTAAGGGTAGTCAACGACACTGCTGAAAGAGGAGTGAAATTGATACAAGACTTCAACTCTTGCTTGACAAAAGACGAAGAACAGCGCCAATTTTTATTACAAGTTGTGTCAGAATGTAGGAAAATTTACCCTGATGTCGATAAAGCCTCACTATCTAAGCCATTAATGTAGTTCTAAATTCAGTGGTGTTGGAATAGATATATTGTGTTGTAAAATAAGTTCCAGGCTATTATTTTCTATACAAAAAACTTTCAATTTGTATTATTAAAACACTTTTTACATAATTTTTATTGTTTTTTGTGCATTTCATAGCACCCACCACCCACCCATCTCCCCCCTACCCCCTCCATATATTATATATTAGATTCAAATGTATCAATTTTCAATATACCAGAGTGATAAAGAAGTATCAAATTGCCTAGAGGTCGATTTCATTGACTGGAGTGTGGTTTTTAGGGGTATGCGTAAAAAGGCACATTTGCTGAAACGGACCACGTTTTGAGATGGGAAAAGCTGAATAACATAAAATCTATAGGATCTAGCGAAAAAATTATTGGAGTAAAGGTTGAAGAAGATAACATTTCAAATAAAATAAGACCAATTTCAAGTCTCTAGGACAAATGGTTACTATGTTATGAAGAAATAAATAATATTTTTATGAAAAAAAGTGAGTTTTTCTAAACTTCAACCTCGATGCGGCACGGGTTAATGTTATCCGATCGACCTAAAACTTTGGGAATCTCATTTTCTAGTCAAATGGCACCTTTTAGGGGGTTGCCACGATTGAATTTCGAAAGTTGACCTTTTGTGACCACCCTAAGGTACATTTTGCTCGGGAGGATCGGCGTGATGACCTGAAAAATAGGCTTCTCGGCCAAAGTGTCAAAGAAAACTGAAGACGGATGGTGTACCATCTCAGAACGGTCCGGAACCCGAGTTAATAAAAACCATTTTTAATTGTACATTTCGTTGTTCTTTTTGCTCTCTGAATACCTATTTCCTAAGTACAGTCGAACTTCAGTTGGACAAAGCTCCTGTCGCTTTGTCTGTTTGTTTCGAGTTTGGCTCCATGGTAAAGTCAATATAGACCTTTCATTTTGAGATAGCTTGATTTATTCCTGTTGTTCTTATCCATAATTTATTTTGCTTGCCTTTTCAGAGTATCTACTTGGGGTAAGATGCACAATGCCAACCCGAGAAAGCTTGTAACTTCTGCTAAAGGATTAGTTTAACAAAAAAAAAAAAAAAAATACCCGTTTAAAACCTTCGATCTTTCCCTACGTTCGAGTCTATTACATATTGTTGTGCAATAGAAAATGAATATTTTTCTATGGTGGATAATGCCCACTATTCTTGGGAGGTTCCAATTAATTACAGCGAATGTACCTACATATACCTACATGTACCTACTATTAAATTTATACTCAGCTACATCTTAAACTGGTATTCCACATTCACAAATAATAACTAGGTATCTGCTAAATAATGACATAAATGAAATTCCCCAGGGAATCTGAAATAATAGAAGCATTAAAGTGGTATTCTGACGTTGTTAGAAAAGTGAAACCCAAAATTACGAACCGTTGGAAGAAATTTATTTTCGAGACCAGTGGGCCAAGAAAAGTTGAACAGGTACACCCGTGGTAGAATATAAAGTTGGTACCTACCTCCGAGCAAGTACCTACATATCGAATAAAACCATGATTAAAATATAATAGGGATGCACCCATATAAAATTAAAAACACCCCTACAGTTATATTTGGAATTTAAACTTTATATTACCTGATAGTAACAAACATCAGGAAATTTTCAAATTAAGCTTGAAAGTTATTGTGGTTGTTAAGTACTAGGTAGGTAGTGATCTACATAATTTAATACATAACTTTGTGTTACGTATGCGGGAAAAAACTGTGTGTTAATTATTTCCTGTTATACCTACTCATACTTAATGGTTATTAACAAATTTTATATTCTACTGAGGTTCTTTACCGCAGGAATAACAACAGTTTGGAGGTTCTTGAGGTTCGGTCAGTGAAACGAATGGCATAAAAAAAGTCGTTTCATTGACCGAACCTCAAGAAACTTCAAAATTAGTATATCTGATTCCGGCAAGCAGACGCGATATTGCAAGTTACTAAAGGTAAAAGCACACCACGGTATTGAGGGCAATTTAGTTGCGGACACCGAAGCAGAATGAGCTATACAAAAAGAATCAATTGATACAGACTTCACACTATGCCCAATAACGGACCTACACCATAGAATATTTAAGGTAGAAATGTTTCAAAACTGGCAACAGGCTAATGAATTATAAAGGCATATTTCCAACGATAAGCCCAAGACCCTGGTTCAATAATACTGATTGTTGTGGTTTGAGGTTAGATGAGAAAGGATGAGAAGGCATAGGTTATGCCCAGTGGAATATACCAGTCTGGGTTCTTTTCGGACATGCCCATTGGATATACCAGTCTGGGATCCCCTGCCATCTCCCTCAAAGTCATCTGCGCGGCGGCCTGTCAGTATATTTTGCTTCCGAGTCTGCGAAGCAGCGGAAGCATTGTGTTCACTTTCGTGGGCCAAAAAATTTTTGTCTTCAGAAATCAAAATTTCCACTTGCATTTTGCGTTTCAAAGCCTACTGAACAAATTTGGTTCCGTGTCTGTCGGTCTGTGGGTCTGTGAGTCTGTGAGTCTGTCTGTCCGCTTTTCCTTGTTACAGCCATAACTTCCACGATTTTGAATTGATTCAGCTCAAACTTTGAGGGATGGTGCGGATGAGGCCCCTTGAGGTCCCATACAAATTTCAACATGATTGATCCAGCGGTACGCCCTGCGCATGCGCTAACGTTAAATTCAACAAACACGCATAACTTTCACAATTTTGATTCAATTGCGCTCAAATTTTCAAGGGTTGTTTGGACAAGGCCTAGTGAGTTCCAGTATGAATTTCAGCATGATCGGACCCTCGGTGCGCTCTGCGCATGCGCTGGCGTGAAATAGATTCAATTTCCTTGTTACAGCCGTAGTAACCAAAGATTTCACCCAATTTCAATGTAATTCTCAGGGATTAAGCGGGTAGGGCCCATTGAGGTCCCATATAAATTTCAACATGATAGAGCCAGCGGTTCGCCCTGCGCATGCGCTAACGTGAAATTCTTCAAACACGCATAACTTTCGCAATTATGTATAATGGACGTAATGTATTATGGAAGTCATGATATGTAATATGTATATTTCATGTAATGTTATGTAATGTTATGTTATGTAATGTAATGTTATGTAATATGTATATTTCACGTTATGTAATGTAATGTAATGTAATGTAATGTTATGTTATGTTATTTTGCTTCCGAGTCTGTTCTATTTTATAATGGGTCACTCTGATTGTGACGAGGAAGCTCCTGTGCCATCACCTTGGCAGTGTATTTTTTATTCTACCATGCCCCGCCTCGAAACGTAGGTGGATAGAGAAACATCGAGTCATCTATGCAAGGGACACCCACGTACAGGACGGCAAGTAATTATATTATTCGTATTCCAGTCATTTAGTCTAGTTTCCCCAATAATGTCTTGCATAACTGAACCAAAACTGCGTAAACTACGCTACTATTACGGTTAGGTAATTTTATGAGGCAGGTGGATTTGGTAGTTTACTCAGTTTTGGTTCTAAGAGAAACAAATTTCAGGTTTTGTTTTTGGTCTTTTGTCCTAAGAGAAACACATTTTGGTCCTTTTTTTGAGTCCCAAGAGAAACTTGGTTCTTAAAGAAACTTGGTCCTAAGAACCTTGGTCGTAAGGAACTTGGCCCTAAGAAACTTGGTCCTAAGAACCTTGGTCCTAAGGAACTTGGCCCTAAGAACCTTGGTCCTAAGGAACTTGGTCCTAAGAAAAGAGAAACTTGGTCCTAAGGAACATGGTCCTAAAAAACTTGGTCCCAAGAAACTTGGTCCTAAGAACCTTGGTCCTAAGAATCTTGGTCCTAGGAAACATGGTCCTAAGAAACTTGGTCCTAAGAAAAGAGAAACTTGGTCCTAAAATAAATTTGGTCCTAAGAGAGACAAATTTCAGCAAATCTGTAGTATTTACCACAATATCACACAACAGTGTTAATTTCGAAAAGAGTCACGGAAATTTGATGAAAACTTCGGTCTGGCCATCGCAAACCATGTTCACCCCCCACCTCCTCTCATAAACCCTGAAAACCCGTAAGGAATGTCCAGGCCAGTCTGATCACTGAAACAATAGGAAAGGAGATTTGGTAACCGGGAAATTTTTTTCGATATTACCCCCACCCTCCCAACCCCCTCCCCAACGCGAACTTCGCCCTACACAAGAATTTTGACATCCCGGAAGACGCTGCCCCACTAAATCTGAAATAGTACCTAGTATGGGCTAGTTGAGCAACAGGATTCGCAGTAAGGGAGGTAGGCTCAACCCGACGAGTTACACGTAGGCCGTTGGTTGGAACCAATGTTTGGAAGTGAGCGTCTTCAGTAAGTCTCCCGAACTACCTGTTACACATGTATGAATACCGCATGAAAATCAGTCTTGCCCTTCGAGTCAGAAAGAAGAACACACAGAAAGACTGACAGATACGCACACTTGGTACAAGCGTTACAGTGATTGACCATTGATGTAATTATTATAATATGCTCATGTAACTACGTTCAAATTACCCGAGGTTAACATGTTAATTGCTCCGTGGTTTAAAAATTCTCAAGTAAGTAATTTTAGAATCGCTTTGAGTTTTAAAGATAACTAATACATATTTAGGTCTTAAGAGATAGGCACTGAAAAACAAAAAAAAATTAATTGAAATGCTGTGCAATGGGAAAGGCCATAGAAATGTTTCATTCACAAAGGAATAAAGGTAAAAACCTGAATACCCGAGCATAAGTAACTGTTCTATTAGGTAAATAATGTCATCACTATCATTGTAAATTCTGAGCTACTCACTTGTCCCCTTCGCTATTTCGATGTTCTCAACCATTCTAAGACAGCTATAGTACCCGTGTAATAGGCCCCATATATAATAACTCCTCAAACTGGCGGTTATCTAACATCGTTAAAATTGCCAAAGTTTGTATGATAATGTCCGTTAATTAGGTACCTGACCTTTCTAGTTAATTTCACGTGTTAAAAATCACTCATTTGCCTTCAAATAAGGAGCTGCCTTGACCTGTGACGTATCCACTGTTTCAAAAAGTATGCGAGTCCCTAACTTTTGAAGAATGTTCGTTCGAAAACAAAAGAGATCTGATTTGAAAAACCTTTACAGTTTTACCTTTTCTTCCAAATGCATGATTATAGCTCATCCTGGAACTTATACGGTAGAAACCAACCTATTAGTAAAACGTCCGTTCTATGAGTCTCAATTATAAATTAAGAGTAAATAAAAAGTCTGGCGCATTATAAATCTTTTAAGAGAACTTTGGGACAGTTCCACCTGGCGAGCAAAACGTATTTGTTGATAACTTTCAAAAGTCACTTTGAGGCACCTCGAATGACGCAATACCTATGTTATGGAAGGGACACGTGCCTTAGTATAAGGAGAGCTGCGCTTAGCAGTGGATTTCTGCAAGTACATTGCTAAGAGTTGTGCCTGATCAGGCACGGGATCGTTCAAAACAACCGAATTCTGCATTACTCCCACGTCACTCCCAGGACAAACTGCAATTCGGAATATACAAAGTCCTTATCCCTGCAGCTTACTCTTCGTTTAACCCAAACATTTTTTTTTGTTTACGCCCTAATCTCTCCTTCGGCGAAGAGTTAAAACCTCCGGCTCCAAGAGGAATGTAGAGTGGCGGAGATGCTGGCAAGAGGACGCGCGTTATAAATCAAGTAAGATAACTTGTGTGTGGTTTTATCTCACAGGCCGTCGCCTCTCGTTCCACCCCCAAAGCACATTCACGTCGTCGTAAAAAGGGCTTGGTAGAGGTGCGGGTGAGACTTCGTCCGTCCCGCCCCTACTGGTCAAGTTACCGTGAAAAAAAAGTTTAGATACACAGTTTTTATCTTTTCTTCCCCTTTTAACTATTGCCCGTGTTGTTTATTCATAGCGATTCCTATTTTAAATAACACCAGTTAGTGGTCTGTACTGTAGGTGTGGTTATGGTGATAGCCTCAGTCCAGAGAGCACCAAATTCTTCCATAAATAACTCTGCCCTTGAGATCTACAACAGGCACCTCCCAATAGATCCATAGGACCGATTATTTCCAGCTGATTCCAGCTTATAATGAGGAATGGACGTGCATTTTTCCGTGAATAATGCACCTTTGTATTTGCTCAGCAAAAAAGGAAAACTGGATGTAAAAATAGGGGTTTTCATTTTTATTTTTATTTTTAGTGAGTTTTTTGTGAGGTATCGTTTTCCATAACTTTTAGGGCGAGAAGACAGAATATGAATTTGATTTTGACCAGAGAGTGAAGAATTGAGTTTGTAACGAAGGTTCAGCACCCAAAATTCATTTTTTATGAGTCGAAAACCTGGGAAACTGTCTGAAATCACCGTAAATTTGTATAGTAACACTAGAGTATTACTACAGGTATCAACATGTGAATCGAGACAATTAGATGGCACTATCAGTTATCAAAGATGATTCGTAAGAAAAAAAAAACATACCTACAGGGGCCTAATTCGTGTTCTTGGGGGCCAAAATTGGTGAAACTATCAAAAATATCTTTTCCAGTTACTTCACATAGAAGAAACAATAAATGAACGGCCAAAATTTCTGTAGGTATATCCAGTAGAATAATAAATCCATATGACAAGGACTTTGCAGCGTTTTTTTTTTTAATTCTTTCAAAAATAGTAGCTCTAACGCAGAGCTTTCTAAAAAGGTGCTATATTATGGGTCTGAAATGAACGGAAGTGTGTGAATGGGGGGGAAAAAAATGTGCGACGTCATCTGGTATGTATTGCCCTCTCGCTCCCGCACGTGGAGACTGAGGGAGAGGGAAATACATACCAGATGACGCCACGCGTTTTTCTTTTTGCTTATTCCCGCCGAACTACTCGGATTTTCGGAGCTGAAAATTGGGATACGGGGGTTTTTGGGGGTGCCGAATCCGATTCAGAGGTCAAAATCAGCAAATTCACACCTACTTCCATTTCTCATTCTTTCCTAATCAATACAATGGTTCGTGCAGTTGATGTAATATCGCATTAATGTAATATCGTACACACAACAACAACGGTTCAGTCCGGAACAATGGTACAGTTTCGTAGTACGCTTATAATAGAGAACCAACCAACCAAGGAATCAAACCTTAATAATCGCAATGAGGAAAACGATGGTCAGTTATTGCATCAGTCACAGTATTGCATCAAAACTTCATTATATTACTACCATATCTCAGGCACAGGGAGACAAAATTAATAAATTAACTCATCCAATGATGCTATCGAATCGTTGGTATTTTGTATTAAAAGTGACTTTTTTAATTAAATTTTCAGAGCCCTGAAGAAGAAGCCATACAATTCGAATGCTCCGCACAATCTGAGTTAATTTACAGTTCTTATTTATCCTCTACTCCCTGTACTTGAGAACGTAAAAGACAATTTTATGCCAAGAAGAGTACCCGTACCCAATCAAAACCGGGATCTGTATCACGCCTTGTATTATCGGTACATGAACTTCTAATCCAATTATTGCCCCGGTTCGTTGCAAGGTAAGAATAATTAAGTCTGAAGGCTAAACGCAGAAAAGAAGTTTCTTTGCAGTCAGTCTTACTGCACACTATTAGCCAAATGGGGCTAGATGATGGAAGTAGACAAGGTACCTACCTAATGAACAACACTCGTTTGTGCGGGTGAACTGGTTCAGCGCCTGCTACTCCATGGTGTTTTTGGGTATACATACTTACAACAAGCATACATACAAGCATACTTCGGAATCAGCATTTTTTCATCCCTGACTTCCGATATTTTTTGCAAGGTCCAAGTGTATGACAGCCTCTCGCAGCACAGCCTGGAAAAGTATGAGTATCGATTAGGTCAACAGATGAAGGCGTCTGCCATAAGCAGAGACGAGTAAATGACATAAAATGTTGAATGACATAAAATGGCCATTTTTCGAATAAATGACATAAATCGCCGAAATTCCGAATATATGACATAACTCGGAAGTTTTCGAGCCTTTTTTCCCCCGAGCCTTAGAAATACAGTTTGTTCATATTTGTGCTCTCTAGGTCATCGACATCGACGATGACTCATGCCAGGCAGGACTGAATTGCTCCAGCGGCAGAACACGCTCCTCGTCGAAGAAGTGGAAACCGTTGAAGAGTTCTGGAAGGAGAAGTGGGATGGACAGATGGGGAAGAAGGCGAAGGACAAGCTTGAGGCTGTACTCAAACGTAATCCAGGTTGGGAGGACATATCCGTGCGATAGCAGCAGGACTGAGAGCCGAAGAAGGAGGAACGTTACCTGAAGGATGGACGGCAAAAGATGTTCTGCTTATGAAATATGCTCCTGCATCCTCTGCTGATGTTGAGAGATCGTTTTAAAACTTTAAAATGCTTTTGAGTGAAAAGAGAACTAATTTTACTTTAAAAATCTAGAATCCCATATGATTTTATATGTTAATAAAGATTTAAACTTGTACATACGTAGTTCTTATGATTCTAGAATGATTTTCCTTGTAAATTTTGTAAATTCTTCACAACATTATTATTGAAATAAATCGGAATTAGTACCTACAGAACGTGATTGTAAGTTTTCTTTCCTTTTTTCCAGGTTTTACAATGATTTAGAACTTAATAGGATAGCCAAAACTTGAAAAATAGATGACATGAAATAATATAAATGTCATAAAATGGCCATTTTGGTCGGATAAGTGACATATACCACTAAAAATAAATGACATAAATGACATGGAATAAATGACATAAATTGCAATAATAAATTACAAATGTTACTCGTCTCTGGTCATAAGGCACGAGTTGATTATTTTGAAAATTCGCCCAAAAAATCTGTCGCCTGGAAGATGGCAAAAGTTTTCAGTTCCTAATTTGAAAAGAATTTTGTTTAAAATGTCTTTATTTTTCGTCACTGGTTTTGGATCAAATCTCTTGTTTCTATTGCAGGCAGATGAGCCTCGAGGTCGGCATGTACGACAGCTGCCCGTACTCCGGAGGCCTCGAGCTGAAGAGGTGCCAAATCAAAACAGAAGAGCTGAGCACAACCTCGGAATGGTACAGGTTCTGCAACCCCAGCACCTTTCAGCAGCTGAAGCAGAGCGTCGAGAAAGCCAAAGCAGCGCTCACTGCTTCCTCAGCATTCACGGACCTGTCTCCTACGTTTGCCGTATCTTCCGATGAAAAACGGTCTAACGGTGAGTGCGATTGATTGTTATATTCGTGGAGGTTGTTCCCAAGGAGAAAATGGAGATTTGATTCGAAGGAAACTAGCATTAACATATATAATTCAAAGTGTTCTATAAACCCCACGGTTCTTCATAGTTATATTACGCACAGTGGGACCGAGCAATGGTTTTTGGGCAGAGAAGATCGCGTTATGAGTCAGTATATTATACACCTAACAATCTTCTCAATTTGGTTCCCGTGTCGATTAACGCACCAGGCTAGGTAGGGCTGCAAGCCTGTTAAGTAGTATTATTTACACTATGTATCTATACATACTAGATGTATATAGATTCGCGGCGTTAAAGAATATATATTTACATTCCTAGGCGCCAGACATGTACCGGGGAGGTTAAATGTGTTGGTGAATCCAGACATCACTATTTACTTTAGGTTTGAGATTACTGGTAAAAACTGTCCAGCAACTCTGGCTCGTCAAAACAGGCGCTGCCTACAGGCCAGCTATATTATTAGGATTGTTTGCCTAGAAGTTTTGCTATTCGTTTTGTGTTGTCTTTGATTAAAAGATTCTCTCTCCCCACAGAGCCAAACATTACAGTACCACTAGTCATTAAGTGATATTTACAGTATAATAAAAATAGCTCCAGGCCCGGAGGAACCTCGCTAATTGCAGAATTATACCATCGCTTCCATAAAACCGAGATATATATGACCCTAAAACGCCGATCATAACAAACGAGAACTCGTCACTAGAAGGTTTTGAGTGTCTGAAATCACTCAAAACCTTCTAGTGACGAGTTCAAAACATATATTGAGACGAGGCATTTTCCGTTTAATCGATCGTAATTTCGAAATTGCCTCATGCAAGTGGCAGTTGAATTCGGTATTTGCAGAGAAAAGCCAGTATAATCCAGTTAATACGCGACCTTAGTACGACGTACTACAGCCCGGATAATAAAACCTGGCGTAAAGTACCATAATAAAACGGGGATTTTTTTCTTGAAGAGGGACAGTAAATTTTTATACATCAATGTGGCGAATTGTGCGGGTTATCACCTATTTATCTTATTTATTGCATCATGACCTCCTATTCATTTTGGAATTCAGAGACAGTACCCACTCGTAATTTTTTAAATACCTACTTATAATATAATAATATCATACGATACATTATATCAAACGAGAGTCAATAGTGTCCGGTTTCTTAAATAAAACTGCTAAAATAATTCGTTAAACATTTTGTGGTAGCAGGTAGGAACCTAATGAATTATTAGAATCTATTTTCTGATCTGCATAATATTCTGTTCTCTAAATTCTATCAAAATTCTAGACGTAAATTCGATTTCATATCTCTCTGGCGCTGTCTAGAGTTTTTTCCTATAAATACACGGCGTTCGTACTGTTATACTAGGCTGAAGAATTGTCTATTTCAGGAATTGATTTTTTCGTCATTATGTAGGTTTAAGGATTTTAAAGTGAATCCCAACGATTAGCTGTACAGAATTACCAGAATTTAATATCCAATCCATCCACATCCAAGCACATGTTCTAAAATATAAACATAGGTATACATAAAATACATAAAATGTATATAGAGGAAACTATGCTTAGTTACTGAATCATAGTTACTTCTGATGGTGATCTTTGTCTAACTACGAGTATAAATACGTATGTACCTTCAAAGACTATGGTTTGTCTTGAAATCAAAATACGTACCTACTGAATCACTCGCGATGAAAGTTATTGTTAGGTGCTGACGATGGTTTGTCACCGAAACCGGTATAACAGTGTATTTTTCGTGTATTAGTGGAAATAGACTCATTTTTTCTTCAAAATACGTGTTATCTACAACTACCCTTCTTGTTATTTTATTCCCGTATTTGCCTCTCTGTATAGAGCCCGGTTTTTGAATGTTTTCGTACCGTAAACAATCGAACAGCATCCGTGTGCGTCAACTTCTGGCGGAACGGAAAGTAATCCCAACCCCTGCTGTCGCTATTAATACTGTCATCTTTATTCGGTAATGTTTTCATGTTAAGGGGTACTCTGATTAATGGAGGGAGAGCTGCTACCAGCTAGAAGGTAAAGGAGGGGGCTTAACCCTGAAGACAATGCGATGAATAATGTATTTACTTCTGTGGTTTGTGGTGCACCACGAGAAGGAGGTCTTGGGAGGATTCTTTCCTGGGGCTTCCTCCTTTCTACACCGTATGAATATTCATGATGAGGTGATTAGAATAATTTGGCACTTCCAGAGCTAGCAAGGCTCTGGAGTTCGGGTAGCACCAGCGACCTCTGGATGTGGCTTACAGCATCATTAAGATGGTCTTGGAAGTTTAAGATGAGGTGTTTTTCTTATGTAAACCCCTTCAGAGGGAGGAGAGAAAAAATTATTGCTTCATCGTGCTGAAGAAATGGCGACAGGAAATATTTCGCTGGTATTTATGGAGCCGGAACCACTAGCACATTGTAATTGCATTTTTCTCCTGCAATATAAATGCATTTTCACTGGTACCTACTTTCAAACGGTGCGTAGTCAAAAGAGGAGTCACTTTGCATCAAAAAGGGCCTTCAACATTAGAATTTTTTATAACCAAAAATAAAAGCATGGTGCGTTAGGAGATATTTCACTTTTAAAGATGGTTATTTATTTTAGTGCGTTAGTAGATATTTTATTTTAAAGATGGTTATATAATTAAATAATTATGGTTTTTTTTTAGTTTAGTGCGTTAGCAGATATTTTACTTTTAAAATGGTTATTTAGTTAAATAATTATGGTTATTTAGGTTAGTGCGTTAGTACATATTTTACTTTTAAAGATGGTTATTTAGTTAAATGGTTATCTAATGTAGTGCGTTAGGAGATATTTTACTTCTAAATATAGTTATTTAGGTTAGAGCGTTAGTACATATTTTACTTTTAAAGATGGTTATTTAGTTAAATGGTTATTTAGTGTGGTGCGTTAGGAGATACTTTACTTCTAAATATAGTTATTTAGTTTAGTGCGTTAGGAGATAGGTAATTTACTTTTAAAGATGGTTATTTAGTTTAGTGCGTTAGGAGATATTTTACTTTTAAATATGGTTATTTAGTTAAATGGTTATTTATTTTAGTGCGTTAGGAGATATTTTACTTTTAAAGATGGTTATTTAGTTAAATGGTTATTTAGTTTAGTGCGTTAGGATATATTTTACTTTTAAATATGGTTATTTAGTTAAATGGTTAGTTTAGTGCGTTAGGAGATATTTACTTTTAAATATGGTAATTTAGTTTCGTTAGTTTTTCAAAGATTGGGTGTGCGAAATTTCAGTTTTTAAAAAATGAAATGAAAATAAGTTTAATTCATCCAAATACCATTACAAATAATACCGTTCTCGTGGAGCAAGGTAAAAACAAAATACATACAAAAACAAAAGAAACAGTGAACTTAGGATTACTTTAATAGTGGAACTACCCCACTAAATGGAAGAGTGGGGGAATTCAGGTAGACAAAGGAAATAAATATCCGAAATTACGCTCCCGATAATGTAGCCAGAGAGACCTCACCACCCCTAATCAGTGCACAATGCCTACGCAGCTGGAAAATTAGTTTTCGAATTCTGCGTATCCTTTGGATATTAACCATGTGAAGACGTGCTTCTTAAATACACTACGGTTGGACAAAATTGCGTCGGACACGGGTTGATGCAAAATTCTAATTATAAAAGGTAAACCAAAGTAGACATGGCGACTAGTACTCTTCAAGCGCGTATACGGGATGTGAATGGGACCTGACGGAAGGCGTATCTTTCACTAGGTTGGGCATACGTGAACTCGTCCGGATGTTTAGGATAATACAGGAGTGCAGCTTTAATGTACAATTGAGCAATAGAAAACAACGCTGCAAAGTCCTTGTCACATGGGTTTATTATTCTACTGGGCATACACAGAAATGTTGGCTGTTCATGTATTGTTTCTTTCTTGTGTAATATATTTAAATAGCTACTTGTGATGGTTTACACCAATTTTGGCCCCCAAAAACACAAATCACGCTTTTTTCCCTTTTTTTTCAAATTATCTTTGATCATTGATAGTATCATTTAATTGTCTTCATTCACCTGTTGACACGTTTTCTAGTGTTATTATACAAATTGATGGTCATTTCAGACAGTTTCCGAGGTTTTTGCCTAATAAAATTATTGACATTTTCATGTCTTTGCCCTGGCACATAGCACAATCTCAAGGCTAGAACGCGTGAGACTTATAATTTCTCCCTTGAGAGGGAAAAACATTAAATCATGTTTAATGTTTTTCCCTCGCAAGGGAGAAATTAGATATAGTTTTTTAATGTCAAGAAAAAATGAAAGCCACAATTTCACTGAACTCTACAAGTATAATGTTGCATTTACTGTACTTATTATAGAACTCGCCATCAACATATGGTTGCTACAACAGAAGGTAGTAACTGTGTAGTAACCAATGAAAAACGTAGCTATTTACTCTTGTTTCTTTCGAGTGCGATATTCTTTATGGTTGCTACAACAGAAGGTAGTAACTGTGTAGTAACCAATGAAAAACGTTGCATATTTGCGTGTCGGAATTCACAGAATGACCCCCAGCCCTAAAACATTAAACATGTTAAAATATGAATTTGGAACCTGAATCTTCGTTAGAACCTCAATTATCCACTCTTTGGTCAAAATCGACTTCATAATATTCGGTCTTCTCGTCCCAAAAAACATGGAAAACGATACCTCAAAAGCTCATATTACTAAAATTCAAAAACACAAAACGCTGCAAAGTCCTTGTCGCATGGGTTTATTATTCTCCTGGACATACCTACAGAAATGTTGGCTGTTCATTTATTGTTTGTTTCATGTGAAATAATATTGAAAAAGCTATTTCTGTATGTTTCCAATTTTGGCCCCCAAATACACGAATTAGGTACGCTCCTTTTTTATATATTTTTTTTCTTCAAATTATCTTTGATTATTGGTAGTACCGTTTAATTGTCTTGATTCACCTACACTTTTTCTAGTGTTATTATACAAATTGATGGTGATTTCAGACAATTTCCCCGGTTTTTGACATAAAAAATCAATTTTGGGAGCAGAACCATTGGTAAAACCTCAATTTTCCACTCTATGGTCAAAATCGACTTCATATTCGGTCTTCTCGCCCCATAAAAATGGAAAACGATACCTCAAAAGCTCATGTTACTAACATATTGCTAAAACGCAAAAAGTACCTATTTCGGTTTATTATTCTGTGAATAATACACCTATGTAATCGTTCAGCAAACAATTTTTCTAACACCCCCTCAAAATTTTTTCTTTTCCGTTTCAAGGTGCCTAGATTCAAAAACGCTGCAAAGTCCTTGTCACATGGGTTTATTATTCTATGGACATACCTACAGAAATTCTGGCTGTTCATTTATTGTTGCTTTCATGTAAAATAATTGAAATAGCTATTTCTGATGGTTTCCACGAATGGTGGTACGCTCCTTTTTTAGCGAATTTTCGAAGAAAAGGAAGCTATTGTTCTCGGTCCAAAATTTTTAAAACTCGAATTTCCGAAAGATTTTTATACCAAAATCCGTTTCAGACCATCCTGAATTCACTGCCGAAAGACACCAAAAATTATATGTGTATATATATATATATATATATATATATATTTATTTATATTTATATATTTATATATATATTTATATAAATATATTTATATATTTATATATATATTTATATATGTATGTGTCATTCCAGACGATAACTCTCGAAAGAATTGAGATAAAAAGTTCAAATTTGCACGGAAAATCTGTCTTGGCAATCGACAGGCTAAGTTCGAAGATGGGCAGAATCGGGTCACCCTAAGGGGGAGTTTTGGGGAGTTTTAGGGGGGGAAAATTACCCATAAATTCCCAAAATGAAAAAGTCTGACAAGTGACACCTCATTTTAAAGGTTTTTGTACGCTGAACACGATGGTGAAATCAGAATTGCGATATCTCATTCCATTCTCAAACTGGAGCACTTTGAAGATGAAGGAACGTGGTTATTTCTTGAGATGTTCTTCCTGGTTCGTCTGCTCTAATCTGATAACGGAATGGGATATCGCAATTCTGACTTCACCATCGTGTTCAGCGTTGGAAAATCTACAAACCGAGGTGTTACTCGGCAAAAAATGGAACAAAAAATTTGTTACGTACCCAATACCTACTCTTCTGGTATTCAAAACATTTTTGATTTCCCCCTCCCCCTCCTTCCACCCCAAATTTTACTTTGCGTAAAACTACTCCTGTTTTAATTTTGTATCAAGTTGGGAAAACATTGGCCGAAAATTAATTTTCAGAAAATTTTAGGCGGAGGAGGAAGATGCCGAAAACTTCGAAAATTCGCTCTTATAGCCATGCTGCATGACTGTGGTTTTTTGTTTTATTTTTTTAATTATCGTTGATCATTGGTAGTGCCATTTAATTGTCTTGATCCACGTGTTGACACTTTTCCTAATGTTATTCTACAAATTGATGGTGATTTCAGACGATTTCGCAGGTTTTTGACTCATAAAAAATCGATTTTGGGAGCTGAACATCTGGTACAACCTCAATTTTCCACTCCTTGGTCAAAATCGACTTCATATTCGGTCTTCTCGTCCAAAAAAACATGGAAACCGATACTTCAAAAGCTCATGTTACCAACATGTTGCTAAAACGCAAAAAGTACCTATTTTCACACACATTTTCACTCATATCACTCCTGGGTATATTCCGATCGGGCTGAAAAGTTTCGGGACACAACTAGAGCCCAAATTGAGCATGTGTGAGAAAGAACGACTTTTTTTATACCGAAAATAAAGCCGGTACACGTGATACGGCGGACGGCGGACGGCGTACGGCGAACGGACATTGCATTTTTGGAATCTACGCAACTCGAAACGGAAAAGAAAAAATTTTGAGGAGGTGTTATAAAAATTTTTTGCTGAGCGAATACGTAGGTGTATTATTGTTAACGCCCATGCGTAATTTTATATTCTTCTATATTTCTTTGGCCCCTTTTACGTGAAACGTGATAAAGTGAGTGAAACTTTAATCGCCGATAAGGAGCCACCCGATCAGGAATCGACGGGCTGCAGTAATCACCGTATGTTTCGTATTGGATGACGTCACTGCACGGTACATTCGCCAGTTCTCTTCCAGTCTCGTCGTCGACGCACATGGTGACTACCGTCTACCAGCATTCTTTACCTCATCTCTTCAATTGGGTCATCAGCATCCCTGTCTTCCCCTTTCTTTCATCTTTAGTCTGACGTTTCTTATTGTAAGTATCGCCTTCTCGTAAATCCGACTGGCACACCTTCAGACCGGCCTCATGGCTAAGCACTACCTACTTATCTGCAATTCACAGGTTTCGGGAGTACCAGGCGATACCGCTATCCTTCACGCAGCGATCAGCAGCATCAGCACGAAGTCTGGAACTCGCAACACTCCAGCCGCCCTCTCGTGAGCATCCCCCCGTCTGCCCTTGCCAGAGAACCCCTACCTGGTGGTACGACCTCTCCGAGAGTAAGCGTCGTGCGCGTGTAAGCCCTACGCCCATCGAAACGGTCAGAACTATCCATTTATTCACCGAAATAGAATATATTCCCGATTGTGACGTCTTTTGTAAATAATTTATACTATAATACCTAGAAGGAGCTCCTTATTTTCATTTATATTCATTCTACCAACTGATCACGTACCTATATTTGCCATCCACGAATATAGTTTTGTTACCTGGGGTATAAGGTATTTTCTTCATTTTTATGAAACCTCACCTCTGCGTATCATACAAAACAATTATTCACAGAATAATAAACCAAAAAGCTGCAAATTCCTTGTCACATGGGTTTATTATTCTACTGGACATACCTACAGAAATGTTGGCTGTTCATTTATTGTTTCTTTCGTGTGTAATAATGTAAATACCCATTTGTGATGGGTTTCACCAATTTTGGCCCCCAAAAACACAAATCACGTTTATTTTCCTTTTTTTTTCAAATTATCTTTGATCATTGATAGTGCCATTTAATTGTCTTCATTCACCTGTTGACACTTTTTCTAGTGTTATTATACAAATTGATGGTCATTTCAGACAATTTTCCGAGGTTGTTGACTAATTTTTAAAAAACAATTTTGGAACCTGAACCTTCGTTAGAATCTCAATTTTCCACTCTTTGGTCTAAATTGACTTCATAGTTGGTCTTCTCGTCCCAAAAAACATGGAAAACAATACCTCAAAAGCTCATGTTACTAAAATTCAAAAACACATAAAATGCTTAGGTATTTTATAACCATTTTTCACCGTTAACACCCCTGGATATATTCCGATCGGGCTGCGAAGTTTCGGGACAACTAGAGCCCAAATGGAGCGTGTGTGCGAAAGAATTTTTTAGACCGAAAATGATGCCGGTGTGCATGATACGGCGGGCGGCGGACGGACATTGCATTTTCTGAATCTACGCACCTTGAAACGTAAAAGGAAACATTTTGAGGGGGTGTTATAAACATTTCAACATGTATCATGTTTTAGCTCTGGTATACTAGCATTTTTTGCGAGTCGATTTTGCGCGTCAATTTTTTTCGCGTAGTGGTTTTCACGTACAACCGAGTAGTTGCTAGGGAAATGAAACTTCTTTCATTTTCATCGGACAAAAATCGTTTTCCATTCGTTGGAAAGCTCTTGATTTATCACGAATTTATTTCGTATTTTTTCTTGGTATTTATTTCCTAGTTTCATACTATAACTATATAAATGAATGTTATAAATGGATAGTAAACAATGACGCTTGTTTTCGCGCACAATGCATAGTGGAGAGTCGCGTGGAAACATGATACATGGTTGCAATTTTTGTTTCTTAAACATAAATCTCTCGAAAAGTGTTGTTTCCATATTTATGATATCGTTAACGGTGCGCTGTAATTTTGAAGTTGCTTCTTCGACAGATTCCGCAACCGATAGTATGGCCGTACCGTCCGCAAAAGTAGCAATGGTTGGGTCCTCATTAATTGGGACTTCATTCGTGTAAAGAAGTTATAGCAGTGGCCCAACCACACTTCCTTGTAGAACCTAACTGATCAAAAAAGATCGACTGAATTATCCTGTATTTGTTTCCATGTCTGTCTGTCTGTCTGTGATAATTTACTGGGAATTTATAAACTACTTACTTACTTTTAACTTTAACAATCTCCGTGTTCGCGCCATTAATAATATAATAGCTATTTATTTTGCTCAGCGAATACATAGGTGTATTATTCATAGAATAATAAACCAAAACAGGGTTGAAGGCAATGATTTTCAAAATAGCCTTCTGTGAAATTTTCAGGGGTACTAAATGAATTGATTATTTATTATAATATGTTTTTATGATGGATTCGTGTATTTTCATCTAAAATATTTATGAGAATACAATATTTTAGCTCGATAGGACGCTGGGAATTGGACGAAAAATTGATTACAAGATTTGACCCACACGGACGGATCGAGTTCAATAAAAGCCTGCAAAATGCTACCAGCTCGCCGTCGCTTTATTGAATTCACCGATGTTCGAAGGTTAAAAGATTCCCACACGGTTTCCCCCGCAACAGTATTTTATTGACTCATCGTCGCTAATAAGCGAAAAGTATTCAACTCGACTGCCGTTTCATGAACATCGCGATTTTGCACGGTTTTCAGTACTCGAATTCTCACAGGCGGAATCCCGACTGGTTTGTGAAGGTCAGGCGCGTGCCGTGATTCGCTACCCTAAGAGGGGAATTACCCTCCCATGACGTTCCCCCATTGAGAGACCCGTCAAAGGGGGTCGGGTCCCGGAGCTGCGGAGGGTGAGCCAGTGATTTGTGCCGACTCTATTAAATCCCTACCGAAAATAATTCTCCGTTGAATGGCCCGTAAATTGGACTGATTCCCAGACCAAGTCGTAGGAGAACATGAGAACTGTGCATGAGAATGTTGTGCCTCGCGCTTTTCCAGAAAAGAAAAACGCTGCAAAGTCCTTGTCACATGGGTTTATTATTCTAATGGACATACGTACAGAAATTTTGGCTGTTAATTTATTGTTTCATTCATGTGCAATCATTTAAATAACTATTTTTGATGGTTTCCACCAATTTTTGCCGCCAAAAAAAAACACGAATTAGGCTCCTAATATTTTTGACAAATTATCTTTGATCATTGATAGTGCAATTTAATTGTCTTGATTCATCTGTTCATACTACTTCTAGTGTTATTATACAAACTTATGGTGATTTCAGACAATCTCCCAGGATTTGACTCATAAAACCTGAGTTTTGAGAGCTGAACCTTCTTTACACCTCAATTCTTCACCCTTTCGTCAAAATCGACTTCATATTCGGTCTTCTCGCCCTAAAAAAATATGGAAAATGATGCCTCACAAGCTCATGTTCACTAAAACCTGAAAATACCTCGAAAACCCCTATTATTACACCCCCCCTCACCATAACTCCCCTGGGTGTATTCCGATCGGGCTGGCGAGCTTTGGAGCACAGCTTTCACCCAACTGGAGCCTGCGTGCGGGAAAACGAAGATTTTAGACAAATATTTTACGTACATTTAAGGCTGAACCTTCGTTAGAACCTCAATTCTTCAATCTTTGGTCAAAATTGACTTCATATTCGGTCTTCTCGCCCTAAAAAACATGGAAAAAGATGCATCAAAAGCTCATTTCACTAAAACACCAAAAAACCCTATTTTTACACCCATTTTTCAACCACAACACCCCTGGGTATATTCCGATGGGGCTGCAAAGTTTCGGGACACAATTAGGGCCCAAATGGAGGATGTGTGCGAAAGAACGAATTTTTTAGACCGAAAATGAAGTAGATATGCGTGATACGGCGGACGGAGGACGGTGGATGGCGGACGGATATTGAAATTTGGTTTATTATTCTGTGAATAACACACCTATGTATTCGCTCAGCAAAAAATTTTTATAAAACCCCCTCAAAATGTTTTGTTTTCCGTTTCAAGGTGCGTAGATTCCAAAAATGCAATGTCCGTCCGCCGTATCACGTGTACCGGCTTCATTTTCGGTCTAAAAAATTCGTTCTTTCGCACACATGCTCCATTTGGGCCCTAGTTGTGTCCCGAAACTTTTCAGCCCGATCGGAATATATCCAAGGGTATTTTGAGTGTAAAATGGGTATGAAATAGGTATTTTTTGTGTTTTTGGTTTATTATTCTGTGAATAATACACCTATGTATTCGCTCAGCAAAAAAATTTTATAACACCCCCTCAAACTTTTTTCTTTTCCGTTTCCGGTATCGTTATCTGGCATTTGATACCATATTGATATTCAATATTTTTGGTGTCTATACATCCACTTGCAACCTACTCTAAATTTATTACACAACGGTTTATTATTTACCTGTATAGATGCTTCTTCCGCATAAATGTAAAATTTTATATAAATTTTACATATATAAATTATATATATAACATGTAGACGCAAATAAATACATTTTAATATAATATATACACAAATTT